>MU182100.1:487187-518958 GCA_016904865.1 Pissodes strobi
GGAGGTGGTACCATGGGTACCAAATCTGGTACCTCTGTAGGTACCATCAGTTAACACCATCAGATAGCTCTTGGAAAGTTAAGATAGGAATGTGGAATTCATTTTACTCCATCTTTAATGGTCTTTCTGCTACCAAGCTAAAAATTAGCCAAAGTACCGATTTTCAACTGTTTATAGCTGTGAAACTACTAACTCTAGAGGTATAACATCATACAACGCTTAGAATTTTAAGTAGAATCCAAAAATGTAATAAAATATAGGGTGTTTCATTTAAAAAAGTGTAACTTTCTTTGACCATCCTGTAGATAAAAAAGTGACGATTAAAACAAGACAAAAAAAAAAAGTTCATTTTATTAGGAATAACTTTTGTATTTAAATTTTTTTCCAACCCCAGTAGTTTTCGAGGTAAGGTATAGGCCCCTCTTAAACGGGCCACCCTGTACCTCAACCCCTCACAATTGGAGATAACTTAAGAAAATGTTCGGCTTTATTTAAAAAATGAGCACATTTTGAAAGTGAAAACTCCTTTAGGCGCGTTTGATACATCTTTTCCTGGGTACTCATTAAGAATGAGCCGTCAGACATTAACGCTCAAAGTGGCTACGTTCGGTTCTTTAACCTTCATTCGGGAAAAGTAGGCTCGAGTGGACTTCAGCCAAGCGAGAGAGTCAGTAACGAGTCATAAAAGGCCTTTAAAGTGTTTTTGTGTTGATCTGTACATCTTGTTAGTCTGTAACTTCTTAATTCGAATAATCATCTACCTAATTGCCAAATTATTATATACAGGGTGAAACAAATTCGCTTCTTACTATTGGGAACTCGTAAACGGTAAGAAATACAGCAAAGTTTAAATTGGGGCAAATTTGCGCAATTTAGTACCCAGTATTTTGACATTTGGAAGTTTGAGATATCTCGAGTACTTCCGGAGATACGGCCTACAAATTAAAAATATCTGGTGATTGATTTTACCAAATTACCCCCAAAATATGCAAAAAAAATTATAAAAATTACAGGTCCGTATTTAAAAAAAAAATGGATTGATGATGGTTCTGAGAAATCGAACCGTTGAGTTAGAAAACTGAAAACATCTTAGGATAGACCATTAAAAAGTGCCTCTAGAAACTGTGTTAATATATTTAACACAGTTATTTCCAAAAATAACGTGACAAACAATTAAAAACAAAAATCAAAAATTTGGGTTTTTCTCGGATATCTCCGAAAGTACCTCGAGATATCTCAAGCTTCAAAATGTGAAAATACTAAACACTAAATTGCGAAGGGGGCTTCGTACAAGACACAGGTTTTTCAGTTTTTTTTTATATTAATTTCTTTACTTTACTTGGTATGTTTACTAATAATTTGAGTTTATTAACTAAAATATTGGAAATTTCATGCGTGTTTTATGTTGTTTGTTCCATTAGACCTGACTTTTTTGGAGTCCTTCCGAAAAAAAAACGAGAAAACCAGTGCTTCCGATCCGTCAAAACACTGTATGAAAGGCAAAATGTTTGCGCCTGGATTTTAATTGATTAAGCTGGTAACAAAAAGCGAAGCAAATACTTTTGATCCGCCCTGTATATTTTTCCAATTTCACGCGTCATGTAAAATAATGATTTGATAGATTTCAAAACTTCAATGTCTGTAATTAGTTTTTTTACACGATTAAAAATAGCTACTTAATTAAACGCCGTTTCCATGGCAACCCGGGGAATAATAAAAAAAAATCGGCCAAAAGGGTCTATAGTTACTAAATTTTAAATCTTTTTTATAACAATTTTTCTTAGTTGGTATATGTACAATTAGCGAATTATAAAATCGTGCATAAGTTTCATAGTGTAAATAGTACTTTTTTGCCTGGCAGGTTATCACTGACCAAGTCACTGTCAATTAACCTTTCTTGGCATTTTCTTTTCACGTTTAGTCAATATTCTTTATTAACCCACCTCAGTGTTGATGCGAAAGCACAAATGGTAACCCTAGTAAATAATGGTTGATGATTTGGTAATGTTGCAGGATTTAAAAAGTAGGAGCAAAGGTCTTAAGAGAGAAAAAAAGGAACAGGTTTATTAGAAAATCCACTAGCGAAGAAGTTAGTAGGCTGGTTGATCATCTCAGACAAAATCTCTCTGTCGTTGCTATCGCAGATAGGACTCAATTTCCAGCATTAATAACGTCTCAGCTACGAATTAACCAGTATTCCAATTTAAAAAATCGCGCAGCGTTTGAAAACCTTTATTAAACCAACAACATAAAGATCAGATAATTGGCTTTTGCCTCCATTTTTTTCCGAGAAACGATAATTTTTGGAGATAAAAAAATATTTAGTCACGAAACGGTATTTAGTCATGAAACGGTGCTTTAGTCAACATATATAGTTAAATAATTCGCGTATACAGAGCGCCAAATTCATTGGTTTTTTTGAAAAATCCTGCTATGGGTATGAGTGGCCGATTTTAAGTTAAGGATAAGGGCAGATGGTCCAGAAATTTGTCATAAAATCGACGGATCTCTCAATAACGTCGCATGCTTACCTTGAAGTCCAAAGAGCTCTGACTTGTACCCTCTAGAAAACGTTTAAAGGTTAATAGAGCTGTAGCAAAAAAAAACGAGATAAAATAACCGTAGATTATACCAGCAGCCTTGTTTTGTCTATACCAAGGCAGCTACAATCAATGTTGGATGCTAATGGAACGCTTTTAATAGTTTTAAATCCTATAATTCGTGTTTAATATTGTTACGTTTTTCCATGGGTTCTGACAGAATCTCAATTATCACTATTTTTAAATAATAATCTCTTTATTACCGTATACAATTGAATACACTAAACTACTCTTATAACTTTACAACTCATAGATATTTACAATTCAGCACTCAATGATTAACTAACTACAGACGTTCTGCGCCCTATTTATATCCAGTAGAATATTTCTCGGGACTCATCCGGAAGCGTCTGCCGGTTTCTGTATTATTATCGACGGGAACCTTCTCGGTCGGCGATGACTCATTCGGAAAGAACGTAGACGCGGCAAGCTTAGTTGTATAGGGTAGCACAAAAACATTCAGATGGTCGCTAGTAGGGCTCGGAATTTTTAAAATATAAGTATTCGAATAGTTGTTTAGTATGTTATTCGAATAGTCGAATAATTCGAATGGTCGAATAATTCGAGTACCTATTTGAATAGTCGGATATTTGACTAGTCGAATATTCGAATTGTCGAATTTTTTAACTAACAAAAAGTTCGAATTTAGATTTAGAATAGGTACTCGAATAATTGAATTAATCGATTACAGTTCCGAGCCCTAAATTATATTTTTAAAAAAAGTCGCGTACTTCTTTACCGAGTCCATAAGAGAGAGAGAAAGAGAGAGAGAGAGAGAGAGAGAGAGAGAGAGAGAGAGAGAGACATTATGTCTCTGGCGAGACGAAAATTTCAAAGCGTGTCGTGACTCGGCCTTGAAAAATCACTCTCATGCAGCCAAAGAAGTATTCACTTCAAAAATCGCAGAATTGGCGTAATAACTTGCAGACGGAAAATATGATCGCGAAAAAAATGTGACAAATCCCAAATTTCTACTCGCAGACGTTTTCGCGAAAAACAAGAATGAAACAAGTATAGGTTTTGGTAACTGAAATAGCCCCGCATCACATATGCGAGCGCGATCAATCAGTTTTATTCACGACCCATGAGAAAGTGTGCTGAACGCGCATAAAGAAGTTTTCATTCCCAAAAATGAGCTTAATAACATTAACCTATGGATCCAAACAGTAGCGGATTTAAAGGGCGGCTAAGGACTTTAATCCCCCCCCAAAATGTGCTTCACATAAATTAAATTTGGCAATCTCAAGCGCTTGCAAGGTACAAAATGTAAGAATAATGGTGCATGGGCACTATTAGTAGTATATTAAATTTTTTAGAAGATTCAAATAAAAGATCTGCTTTGTTAAAGAGATTATTAAGGAAAATTATGCAACAGAAAATTATATAAGTTAAAATCCCTCTGCGACACAAGACGGCTTGAGTGTCACGATACTATTTTACAATTTTTGAAAATGTCTAATATTATCGTACAATTTTTAGAATACGTAGATGATTGTCCGGATTGGCTTCCCCCGGCGCGGAAAAAGATGCTGGCGACACCACTGCATAGAAATAGAAGATGTGCAGAGGCAGCTAAAAAATATGATGCTGATTTACCATCACCGACTTATTTAAGAGGAAAGTTGCAGTTAAACATGCAATTTTGAAAGAAACAAAAAACTCCAGCCGATGCGTTTCGGGAAACTCCAAACTTATTTCCAAACAGTAAAACTCTATGTAAAATATTATGTACAATCAATACCTCCTACAATACCAGTCCAGTCAGAAAACAAACGAACAAATTTTGACGAGGTTGCTTTTGAAAATTTATTTCGTTCAGGTTATTCAGAAAAAAAAACATTTTGCCTTAGAAATGAGATTATACAGGATGGGAAAGAAAATACTGGAAAATTACTTAGTTGAAATCCTCGCATTACATCATCAGCCGAAATTGAAGTTTAAGTCAAAGTTGATTAAAAATTTTCGAATACGAATACAATTATTTTTGTAAGACAAGTAGCCATATCATATTTTCCTCCGATCATCAGAATTTAAAATATGCGAGCCGCTCACATCGCGAATCTCTCTGAAGTTAATTCGGAAGGAATTTTTACGACATCAACGTAGTCAAGTACCATCTTTTATAAATGCAAATGAGTTGGCGACTTTCGCTTGTTTTCAATAATAAATTAATTTGTGGTGTGGCACTGTGGCATTTTTTTGTTGTCGTAGATATACGTAGGTAATTTATCTCCTAGAAAGTCGAATTTCTCCTCTTGCTTATTTGTGTTTATTTTATTGCGAGTCCTCGTATTTTTTTATTTCTCTTTCTTGATATTATCGTCAATATCGACTCGAGTCGAAGTATTCATTGACAATTGCCAAGTACTGTATATCGGTACTTGTGCCTATGATAATCGTCATGGTACTGTTACCGATAAAATGTATCAATTTATCAGCACATGATTTAACATACAACCTTGCGTCCTTTTTACTTATTATGTAATTAATTCTCAACCCACTCTACAAAATATTCGTTAACTACTAAAATTATTATGCAATAAAGATGGAACTACTATCAATTGAGAATATGCTTGAATCATCCTCAACTTATCCTACTTTTTCGTTGAGAAATGGAATGTTTCTGCTGGTCTCAATGAACGTATTATTTTAAAATCGTGAGATATCGGTAAAGACAAAACGGCTTACCTACCATTTGAGAATATAAAACAGACGAGATAAGCGCAGAGAGACTTTAGGAACGATGAAAGACACTGGTTTTGATATTAATATGACAGAGTGTATTTGGATTATTCGTCTATTGGTTACTATTACAGAAATATTATTGAAAACCATTGCGCTTTCTATATATAAATGTATAGATTTTGGATTTCTTTTAATTTCAACTATTTGGTTCTGCATATTCGGTTTACTGTTTTTAGCACTTTTGTATTTTGTATTTGTATTTTCGAAATCAGAAATATGTTTTCTGCTACGTTGTAGGCTTAGTTTTCTTTTATTATTTTATTATCTAGTTTGGCCTATTTTCGTTGCAAGATAATTTATAGGCTTTTATATATTGAGAAATGTTTTTATTTTACTTTACTAGTGTGTATGTTTAAATGTTAACTGGATGTAAAATATTGCTTGTTTGTATCTTCTAGGTTGATTATTAATGTGATTTTTAAATATTCTGTTATATTAGATTTGTCGAGAAGATTGTTAACTTTTAGAGCTTTTTCGCACTTTTTTTTAAATTTGTATTTGTATTTTATTGTGCGGTTGCAAGGCCTGACGATTTATTGAAAAAGGGTGTTACTAATTCTAATTTCAACATCTTAATGGCCCGGTCTCATTTATATACAATTCGGTTTTTATGAAATTTTTCTTTGGAGGGAGTAAAAAATGTCAATATAACTCTAATTTTAATTTTTCTAGAATATCTTCACATAATTATATGATAGAAATATCTATTGTATTGTATACACATTATCTATTTTTTATGATCGGCACTTATGCAGAAGGAAAGCCCTATACCCTATAGCGGTGCGTGTGCTGAGAAGACAGTGGATGTTGGACTTGAAGCGCTGTAGGTTGTAGTTTTCGGGAAAGACGTTATTCGGGAGTCCATTCCAGAGCGAGGCAAAGCTCCAGACAAAGGAGTCCCATAACAGCGACGACCTAGGTGTTCACAACTAAATCGTATCCTGATGAGCAGCTTGTGTCTGACGGGTGTTTCTGTTTGGGACCATTCTGGGCGGAATCGTAAGTGCCAGCTATTTCGAACAACTTCCGTAGTAGTTTCGATTGTCCGTCACTTTTCTTCAATGTTCAAGGCTATCAAGGTCTTTAGTCAACTCTGGGTCATCCACAAGACGGACTGCTCTCCTCTGTATGGAGTCTAATATCATGGGCAAGTGTTTGGGTGCGGAGTTCTACACAGTATTCCAGACATGGTCTTATCTGGGCCTTATAGAGCAGTAAGAGATACCTACAACTATTTTGCTCTATACAGTGCTCCTAGCTTTATGCTGCTGCCTTGGCGATTTTGGTGACGTGATTATGCCAAGACATATTAGTGATTGTCCTGTCATTGAGATGAGATAAGTCATGTCGTGCGGTGTTTGCTTTTTTTGAGAAGACAGCTACTTGAGTCTTTTCTGAGTTAAACTGGACATTGTTTTCCTCACCTCATTCCACGACGGCGCGGCGCCGGCGTTCATATCCTCATTGATGGCAGCAATCTGATTTTCTCCCTCGCATTGAGAACGAGCAGCGATCATTTGAGTCTGCGACATGAAACAGGATATAAGAGTGCTGTCGTCTGTAAAGCTGTATTTTTCAGTATATGAATAGCCATCTACTTAGACTTTGCTATATCTAAGCTTAATTCAAAATCATTTAAATTTCCCGCCGATATCATACCCGATTGTTTCCGAGCAATTTCCTCCTTCCTCGAAGATATCTAATATTAGCAGATGACATAACCTGTAAATGGTGCTTTCACTACTTAAATATATTGGTTTTATTACTTAGGAATTAATTATTTTTATTCAACCTAGCAAAATATCTAGGTATAAGCTTAACCTAAAAATTATCTAAGTTTCTCTCCTCCGAGAGATTGCGTAATTGATGTTCAACGAAGGGGATGATGATCGGCCTGGCATTCGGGTTGACGCATGCACAAGATAGAAAAATCCATCCGTTGAAAATGACAAGTGACAGGTATCATGTGTCAAAATTGACAGCTGATATGACCTACAAAATGGATATTGACCAAATTAGATGCGAGTTCGGGGAGCCACATGGAGCGAGGTCTCAATTGCGTCACGTGGCCGCGGGATGAGGTCATGGCCGGTGATTTATGGCGGGGTGCATGCGCAAGGTGTTACGCCATTAATTAAATTTGGCGTGCCAGTCTTCCAATCCAAAATGAACCTTAAAATTTCTTATGGAGATTTACATGTAAAAAATTACCGCAATTGCGGTCGGAGACCCATAGCCTATATACTAAGATCAGGTGTTTCGGGAAATGTACAGGGTTAGCCAACGAGGACTAGACAAGGCGATTTTTTGGCTTTCCCTGGACTTTTATAAAAAAAAAAAACTGTAATAGCCATCTTATGTAATTTTCTCCCGCGAATTCGGATATGTTCAGCAAAAAACAATTGAACATCAAATGAAAGTGCTAGGGGTCACTTTGATATTTTTTTACTGTATATTACTACATTTTTGGACTCTCTAGAAAAATCTAAACACATTTTATGTATAATATCCCATACCTATCTTTAGCTGTTTACCAAATATTGACAGACTATCGAATGACAGTATCTTCGGATTTAACCTGCGGATAAAATTATTAACCGGAACTTTTAAACCTCCGGTTAAATTCAAAGTTACTATACTATCATTCGATAGCTTATGAAAACCCAAGATAGGAATGTGCAAACCGTTTTCTTTGATCTGGTGCGGTTTAGATTTTAGAGCCTGTCAAAATGTGAAAATGCCCAACTTTCAACTGTCAGTATCTGTTTAACAGCTAATGCAGGGTGTTCCATTTAAAAATATATCAAAGTGACCCCTAGCACTTTTATTTGATGTTCAATTGTTTTTTGCTGAACATATTCGAATTCGCGGGAGAAAATTACATAAGATGGCTATTTCAGTTTTTTTTTTTTTATATAAAAGTACAGGGAAAGTCGAAAAATCGCCTTGTCTAGTCCTCGTTGGATAACCCTGTACGGTCCGGACAAATATCGCCCTGAAAAGTTCGAAATATCTTCTATGGGTCTATGTATTTTCTGGCGACTGTTCGGGATGTTTCAGTGTCGGACCATATACCGAGTCTTTTTAACGTGGCGATTGTTGTTCGCTATATGCCCGCTTCCCGAAAATGTATAGCCATATCATATTTTTACTATGGACTTGGCAGTTTTTTTTATATTTGCTTAATAGTTGAAATGTACCAGAAAACGGATACAGTTTTTTTTTTCAATCGAATGATTGACCGACTTGTGAGCTTCAAGGTGAACAATACCTGAAATGATGGTTTTGATTACATGGCGCTATTAAAGCTGTAATAAAATTCGACCTTGCTATCTTTATTTAGCCGCGGCCAATTACTGTAATGGAATATTATACTCTAGTTTTGACTACTAATATATCTAAATTATTACCGTGCATTTTTACAACGAAGGCAACATTATCTTATTTATTTTTTTATTTTACATCGTGTCCGGCAACGTAACGTAATCGTGGCAGCCTTCAAACTATGCATTAACAGCCTCCTTCATTCTACTATAGTCGTCTCTTAATCGAACTGACACCATGAGTTGCTTTTTCTGATGTATGAATATAAAGATCTAAGACAGATTCTTGGAATTATAGAATAGTCAGCATATTGATATTCTCAAGTATAGAATATTTTTAGGTATTTTACTATTACGATGTGTAAGCCGTGTGTAAGCCGTGACGCCATGGTTGGCTTGCGGGTTATATAGCTCAGATTCGGGATCGATCTGTGTCAGGTAAGAAGAGATGATAAAGAAAGCATTTTAGTTAAAAACAATAACAACGTCTTCGTCTATTGGTCACACACTTAATGAGAAAATAATAACAATGTTGATCAAAAACTTAATGAGTTTACACTATCTGCGATTACTAAGGTTAGCATGTCCTTTCGAATGAAGTATAATGTTACGTTTTTCAAGTGGGTTCTTAACATAATTACAACTTTACTATTTTCAACTAATAGTCTCTTTATTATCTACCACTGTATACAATTGAACTCACTAAACTAGTCTTATAACTTTCCAACTAATATCTCTTTACACTTTAACACTCAATGATTAACCAACTAACTAACTAACATTCGCCTTAGGTCTGCTTATATATAATCTCCAATCTATCACGAATATTCGGGAAGTATTCCGAGGCCACTCTATATGATCTGGACGAGGCCATCGAGATAATTCCAGCGATCCTGAAACTTCGCGGCCGGTCGGGCGATAATTCATACAGACATAAAAGCGAGCGGCACGGCGGCGGATAGTTCTATAGGGTAGCACAAAAACGTTCGGACGGTTGTTAGTCGTGACAATAATTTTGAATTGTTTATAGGTCTTTGGTCACTGTTTTATAATACAGTTTTCTTAAGACTTTTGTTGGGTGTATTATGACTACTACTAATTCCCCTCAGAAGATAACAGTCGTATATATTAATATGAGTAGAATAAGTACTGATCCTCAATGAACATCAATCAGATATTTGTAGTACCAAGCGTAGGGTTCTAGAATATCTTCTGCCACTACATCTGACCATTTCATACTTTTAATATGTTTGTAGTCCTTGTTGAAGTTGGTGTGGAAAGCGTTAATTTTCTTTTTCAAATGTTCAACCGTAAAGCATTTTCTATGGCAGTCGCACATATATCTCCGGCAATTGGGCGATAGTTTGAGGGCGTGGGTTTCTTGCCTATTTTTGAAACAGGTTGTACTCGAACCACTTTCCACCGACTTTGCTACCGTCTAGAAATTCCTGGAGCCACAGGTGCATTGCAAAAGTTTATTTCTGGTTCTCTGATTGTGTAAGTCCTTAGTTTCGTCAATCACACGTTTGCATTCGTTTCTCGCTTCAGTAAAATGTCTGGTTTACATTGTCTCCATGCATCAACAATTTTTTTGCATTGCAATTATTGCTTTCTTGTTTTCGTTTAAATAATCTATTGACCTCACACGCAACAATTTCCGATAATCACGAGTTGCCGCTATAAGCAGAGATGTGAAATCCCGATCGCGAACGGAACCTTGAATAGGGGAGCTCGGTGAGTCAGCCACCTTCACGGTCTCACAAGCACTTGATATTGAAGGAAATTACAATAAACTTCCTAGATGCTCAAACAGGTCTTTAATATTGATAGAGGAATGTAATTTTCTATCAATATTAATTGGACTCTGCAGTATGCGCCCAGACGGTCAATATTTCCAACAATATGGTCCTCCGTCAATATTGAAGGGCAATTAACAACATCAACATAATTTTCGTTTCTATGAAACTCACCTTTGTTTCATAGCCTATTGTAGTTTAAAGTAAGAAAAATTTGAATAGAACGCCTAGGTTCACCAATAATATCCATGGCATGTTTTAAAGAGAGTTTCTAGTGCTATCTTTTTAGATTAAAATATGCAGGATATCCCATTTAAAAAATATAATTGGGTCCGATAACTTTTCGACCTGACCCGGTACACTTATTCTGAAGTGGGGCATAATATTCCAAAATCTGTGTTGAGAAATTCTAATATAAAACATATTTTTGCATCTTTTTTAATTAAGAAATTATAGGGTGTTTCCAAAATTGTAGATCGTATCTCTTAAGGTACTATAGTGGTCAGCATGCCCGCCTGTCACGCGGGAGACTCGGGTTCGATTCCCGGCCGGAGAACCACAAAAGAAGTAGTTACTAGGTTTGTTCCAACCGACTAGAAAACCGTACGAGGGACGGTCATTTCTAGTTGTCAATATCATTTTTGGAGGTGATAAGTACCTGTCATGTTGATAAACGAATTATGCTATTGGAAATTACCGACCCATGTACGGTTTCTTGCTCAGTTGGAGCAGAGCTATTGTAGTTCTACAATAACGACCGTGGAAGTACTACTGCGTTGTCTAAAAGTGTCGTGAAGTGCAACAAGTGTGCATGTTTCGATACTTGGACAACGTTGACGGTATAAGCCATACAACAGGTCACGGTATCCTCACGGATATATTATAGGCCTTAGCCTTTCCTGGCCTGTGGCACACACATAAAAAAAGTGAGGAATTTTTTTTTTAATTTTCGTTTCAACATTTCGTACTTTTTCGATAGGACCAACGATTTCAAAAATACCCAATAAAAGTGTAAACATGTAGGTTGAGAATTAATTAGTTTGAGTTAGCAAAAAGACTTTTTCTCAAAGTGTTACCAAAAGAATCAAAAAAGAAAAATCGTTTTTCCAATTTTTGGGAACCAAATTTTAAAAAATGCAGGGTTTTTTTACACTCTGATCCCTGCCTAATATTATCATTTTTTTAAAATTGGGTTATTCTCTAAATATTTTGCAAAAGACCCCTGAAAACCGCATCTTAATATCTCTTTTGGCTACGAAATTATTTCACTCTAAATTCGACTAAAAAAATATGTTTGTCCCAATCATTTTGTCCAGCAGTTTAGTTGGAATTTGACTGTCAGTATATTAATATTGCCGGGAATTTATTGTAGGAACTTTAACTGTCAATATTATCAGGGATATGAAGCTAATCTTTGAATGTCAGGATATTGATATTGTCGTAATTTTGTTTACTGGGATTTTCATTGCACAGAAATTTTATATTTTCCGCTTATTCATTTGATAATGTCGGGATACTGATTGGTCCGAATTGGCGGAACTCTGGCATAGTCGAGATACTGTTATATTCAGGATTTACATGATCGGGGCGTTGATATAACCAGGATTTGATTGTGTTTTTGATTATAAAATAGTTCAGATATTGATAGGTACTGTCCGGTATTTTAATGTATCGATACTGATTCTAAGAAATTTGATAGTTAGGATTCTGAAATAATCAGAATTTTGATTGTTGTGGTTTGGATTATCTAATCGCGACAATCCAAACCACAACAATCAAAATTCTGTTTATTTCAGAATCCTAACTATCAAATTTCTTACAATCAGTATCGATAAATTAAAATGCCGGACAGTACCTATCAATATCTGAACCATTTTATAATCAAAAACACAATCCAATAGTTGGGATATTAATTATAGGAATTTTGATTGCCGCTTTTTAATATAGTCGGCATGATGATGCCGTTATATATTAATCGGCATGATAATGTCGTTATATATTAATATCGGGATTAGATTTTGAAGAGATTTGAATTGTCGGGTTGTTTAAAGCAGTGTTCGATGCCTAAATCTAGGAAAAGATGATTTTTGTAATGTGTAAATTAAAAAATATATAATTATTGATTTCGACATATATTTCTCTATTGTATGAAGATTCCTCTCTAATATACTAAAAAGTGTGATGCTTAACTTTCTCCACGTGTGTGTAAGTCTAACGACAATGTATGCCAAATAACACACCTGTTTGCTTAGTGCGGAAAATCGGCAATTAAACGCAATAATCATAAAACATTAACAAAACCGAACAGAAAGTGATGCACATTATACGTGACACACATATAAGAATAAATGATTTATTGACATATATAATAATATGTCTGTGCACGGACGTGGACGTGTTTAAAACAGTTTACGCTTATTGAATTACCTAAGATATACGCCGATTAAAATTGTAGTGAAAGTGTATATAATGCCATAACAGATTGCATTATATCATTTCTTTTTGGGCTTTTGTAACTATTCCGTATTTAAGAGATATTTTTGTACGCGACTTGCGTTTTTACCGTTACACTATATGGAAATTGCAGGTTCTTACAAAGATTCGTCAGGTTAGCCAATCGGGTGCTTTCTTTCTTTATGCAAATAACTCTCTTTAAAGCACAAAAGAGTTGGCGGTTTATTTAATGGCTCTTACAACCAAGTTACTCTGAAAAATAAATTATACGGGGGTCGTTCTCTATTCTAGGTCATTCCGGACCCCGCAAAATGCGGGTACGTTTTACAATGAGGCTACAATGCTGAATTCTTCTTGAACGATGAGAAATGTAAACTCTCAGATTCAATTATACTTAGTTCATTAATACGTTTCACCATCATCCGAAAAATTAATGGTGGCATTTTTCTCCAAACCCAACTTTACATACTTATTTCGTATATCCGAACGCTTTTTTGAAGTTTAGATAGTGATATATTAGTTTGAGAAAATGCCAATTATTTTTGTCAAAATAGATACCCATTACGTCAGTCAGTAAAAAATATTGCCGTTTGGGTGGGAATTTTTGGGACACGCTGTAGATATATGCAGCTAATAAGAAAGTAATAAACAATTACTTTGAAACTTGTCGTTCGAATACCAAACATGAGTTGTTCGTTAACGAATATTCTGAATTTGAGCTGCATCAAAGTCATATTTTTTAAAAGGAAGTTTCGATATTTTCAATAAAACTCAAACCGAAGGACCAGAAGCACTATGATCTTCAAAGAAAAACGCGGAAACATCGTGTACTTATTCCCTGTAGGGGGCCCTAAACCGGGACATTTTCAACTTCTCACCACGCAGCTGCCCTCCACAAATAATGAGATTAGCTAGCCCACAAAAGTAAAATCAGAATAGGGTAGCCAACAAAAGCCATCCTGCTGAAGGATCTGCACCCAATATTACGCAGGCCTCCACCCAAGCGGAGCTACTTAGCAACGCATGAGGTCATATATGTAATGCATGAGGTGGTCCTACTTGCCTCTAGCCCCAGCGAATCAACTTACGAGCCGATTAATAATAAGTAAGCAAATCCTACTCTCTTTTGTAACAGATTTGACTGATGGTGATCAATTGCTTTCAGTTAGCCCGGTGGTGCAGTGGTTAGACGCTATGCTTGTGATACGGCGGCCCGGGTTCGATTCTCAGTTGCGAGAGATGTTTTTATATATATTTTTTAAGGTTTTGTTTGTTTCTTTTTTAAAACTTGGGTTAGTTTTATTCGGTTGCGCTATGCGTGAAGTGAGATAATAGTCAAAGTTTCATAGGAATCATATGGTACACATGCGCGAAGCTTTGCAAGATATGCATTTCGGTCGACCCAGACGCTTGTTAAATAATTGATCTTCAGCCGCAGTATCCCAACTTCTGTGCTTAGTTTATATTGGTCGTCTCATAAGTTGCTTCACTGGGGCTAGACGCAAGTGGTAGACCTCAGATATGAATGAGTTTATATTGTCTACGTTTCTCAGGGTTACTATTCTAAGTAGAAAATAGCGGGCTGTCGTTAAAAAGTAAGTGAAGTATTTACCGGGAAATTTCCGCGGTTGAAGGTTACGTAGTAGCGAGTGTCCGATGAGTATCGGACCATTCAAAAGTGGCAAAAGTTCGGCAAAACTTCATTAGAACTGAGTTTGAGAAGGAACTCAACGACAATCAAAACATAGTGAACATACTGGAAGCAGCTGTATCATCCACCTCAAATGATGGTCAATTTCTACATGCACAGGACTGCACAGAAACACAAAAGTGTTGTTTACGAACAGATCCACACCCGGATGGAAACACCATGGCAACAATTCAGTGGTACCACTCCGCTACATAGGCAATTGATACTACCAATACTAGTCTTCTAAACGCCTGACTTTGGCCATTCATGCCAGGATATTACAAGAATATATTGAATAGATAACATCAACGGAAGGCCTAAATATCTTATAATACTGTGCTGCATTAACATTATCTTGAAGCTAGATTGGCTGCAGGAAGGAGTCCACGAACTGAAGAATTGGCAGACTGACTCAATATATAGGCGGCACGAAGTCAACCTAGAAAAACTAATAAGACTATTACTAGATAAATACCATTCTCATATAATACGTTGGTTTGTTATACTCTGATAATACCAACAGAACACCCCAAGAATGCCTTGACATCTTACGTCTAAACTTTCTGTGTACTCTGAACGAATGAGGATATATAAACTGAGCTATGACAAGTAACAAGATAAGGTGCATTTCAACAGAACGGAGAAATCGTTTTACAGAGGACATAACTTTACTCCAAAATATAGCAGCCACTGTACTGTGAATGATTTTTGGACCAAACAGCTGGGAACTCCCGTGAAGAAAAACGCGACGCACAAAGATTTAAGGAAACGTTTTACCATAAATGTACAAAAAAAAATAGTCACCGATATTATTAAGCACTTACATAACTGGAACGCGTCTGAACCAGACGGCGTGCACAATTACTGGGTAAAAAACACGGAAACAGGCAAAATTAACTCATCTCATTAATGAGATTTTGGTCAATCCATCATCAATGACGCAGTGTGTAACTTACACTGCTGCTGCACTAAAAGTATTCATATAAGTGTTTAACTTCCTGCATTACCCAACGAAACAATACGCACTGTATGTGGAATGGAACCGTAGCAGAGCAGCAGAAGGGATATACGAAATATTCAATGGGCTGCAAACAACTAATAACTGATACTGTGATATGCAACCAAGCGTACAAGAAGAACAGAAATCGATTTGTGGTCTATATCGACTACAAAAAGGCCTTCGACTAAGTGCCACACGTCTGGCCCCTGGATATTCTAAGTATATGTACAAACATATGGAAGTGCAAATTAGTGATCCAGAATTCACTCTGAAGACTGACATTATCAACATGAAAAGAGGAATCTCTCAAGGATATTATTTAAGTCCGCTGTGAACTCGTTTTGCTCTGAGACCTGCTAAACTCCACTAAATATGGATTTAATATCAAGGAAATGATAAGATTTACTTAAACTGAACCACTTACTTTATATTGATGATCTAAAGCTAATGGGGCTCACAAAGAAACAGCTGGATCAAGTGTTCAGATGCAGTTTAGATTAATAAGTTTTGTACCATTAACATAGTGCATCGAAAGTTGCAATTGGGCGGGTTCAGTATGTCGAGACAATTGAATGGATGCGGGAGGGCCAAACCTATCTGGGAATGAAGCAATCACGGAAGAAAAATCAAACAACTGTTAACGACCCAAGTGAACAGCAAAAACCTTTTTAGAGCAATCAACAGTTACGCGAGCTCGGTGCGGATATTCTTCTGGTATTGTGTCCTAAAGTAAAACCGATATCCAAAAGTTACAACACAAATTAAGTACGTTGCTAACAAAGGCGTAAAATCATCACCCTAAAAGCGCCAACGAAAGGACGGAGGAAGTGGATTAACGGACATTGACAAATCTTGGGATCATCATCACTCAGCACTCGACAAGGAAAGAAAAATTGCAGATATGGCGATAAAAACAGCTTCATGGGAGACATCCGAGTGAGGTTATGTCGAACTATTGGCAAGGAACGGAAGGTTTTTTATTGGCAATTCAAGATTCAAGATCAGTGTTACAAAAAAGAAACTACCTGAAATAACACCGTCAACGATCCCCAAATAGAGAGCGATATGTGCAGATATGAATGCAAAATAAGAAATTCCACTTAACACATTACCGCAGCATGTCAGTTTTTCTCTGCAATGGAATATAAGGATAGACAATGTAGACATGATAATGTTGCCAAGATTAGGACCTAGCTAGAATTTTGGGACTTTCCACCTAGGATCGGATTCCTTATTGCAAATATAAACCTCAAATAGTTCTGGGAAACTATGACTTTCGACTCTACTGGGATCGTACAATCTTAATTGGCCCGACGGTGATGCATAGTAGACCAGATATCACTCTCGTAAACAAATCCATTATTGTTGCAACCTTTGTTGAATTACCCAATACCCAAAATCCTCTCGAAGAGGCGCCGAGATCTCCACGCCTCGGCACTTGGAGGTATAGAGGTCAGAATGAAGAGAGAATGGCAGTTGTATCTCGTGGAAATAGCGACAATAATAATCTCATCAACTGGAGTTAAAACGAAAAGACTGCAAAGAAATATTGAGAACTTAGGGCTGATAAACCACTGCAAGCCTATTCAGAAAGCTATCATGCTTTCGACCGCGAGAACTGTTCGGAAGTTCATAATAAACCCCCAAGATCGGAAACATCAGAAGTGTCATCCCAAACGATAACACGAAAAGGGTTCCAGCAGAGCTTAATGCTAGCTTAATGCCTCTGATGCTTAACGCATCTGGGATTGAGTAAATTATCCCGTTTAGAGGGAGTGTGAAGGCTTAAAGATATTCAATCGGGCTAACGATAATAATAATAGTAATAAATATATATTAGATACAATGCATATACAAATTAAATGTGTAATACCTATAATAAATATTGGGTAAAGAAGGTATTTAAATCCAATACGAGTTTTCTTTCCAAAACACGTTAATGGGTATGTAATATATGTTAGCCAATAAAATGTTTACAAATGTGATTCACGTATGACACCAAAGTCATCGGACGTTTAAAAACGGACACTTAACATCAGTAAAGTGCATGTCGTAACACACTTGCCTAGAAAGCCGATAGCTGCGGCGAATCTACGCGATCTGTATTAAAATTCGAGATTTGTTAAAGCGATTTCCTGCTAAAAATGCGCTATTAGGATTCTAAACGCGAAACCAGTCCATATCTGGGTTAGTTGTGGCAAGAGTTTCACACATGCATAAGCGGACGGACGAGTGACCGAGCACCTTACAGCCCGCGAATAAAAAACTACTTTTCTGTGCGTAAAAATATGCCGCATAAAACGCTTTTTAGAACAAAATTTAAATAAGCTATTAAACTTGGCACCACTGCGAAATAGAGAGAGATGCCGCCGAGACGAAAAATTAGCGTCTCTCGACATGACAAAAGGCTCCATTTCTCTCCAGAATTTTTTTCGCTAAGGACGAGATAGTGGCTTCTTTAGACAAGAAATTTTCGTGTCTCTTAAATTCTCTTGACGAGAATTTATGTAATCATTATAACTAATATTGATTTTCTGTAATATTATTTTATGAAGGTTATTTGTAAAGTTTTGAAAAAAAGCTTGTTAAATTGACCCGCATGTACAGGGTGTTTGAACATTACTGAAATTTTTTATTCTTATATGTATATAGAAATTTTTCATATTTCTGTTTTTTTTCTTGTATATTTATAAACCACACTTTATTACTTTACTGAAATGAATATATTTGTCATATTTTTCTAAATAGGGAAGTGAACACCTAAATGAATAAGTATTATATTGAAAAAAGTTTTTAAGAGCTATTGCTGATAACAGTTCCAAATTATAATATACATTCTACAATTTATTCAACCTTAAAATAAATTACTTGCTTTCTCATTTTCATCTAAGCCCAAAAGTACCTCTAATTTTTTTAAATAAAATTAAATTGCTTCAGAACGTTCAATTGTATTTGCAAATTATATTATTATAAGTATAACGTATTGAAAATATCATAGAAAGTTAATCGATCTTGGTTACCTTACACATTCATTAAAAAAAACAGGATTTTTTTTATAAAAATTCTTATATGCATATTTTTTAAATATAAATAAAATTCATATTATTTTTCCATCAAATGATTTTATTTTATAAATTATATCAGTAGTAAGTAGTTTGAAAAATTATGCCTGATTTTATGTTACTTTCAAAAACGTTAATTTATGAAAATTAAGTATGCAATGACCTTGAAGACGAGACATAATTTATAAGTAGAACGTTATTTCACTATCATAAAAATAGACATAAATATTTTTGTTTCATTCATTTTTATGTTTCATTCTTCTTTTGATCTAAGACTATTAAATATTGTAAATTTAAATGTTTTATATTAAAATTATAAAATGGTTCAAATTGTATCTGAATTAAAATTAGTTTTATATTTTCGCATGAAGAAATTGTTCCATCCACCTTAATGACAGGCTCAAACATCACAACAAGACCGACAACGAAGGTAGAGAAGCTGAAGCATTTGCCATCAGTTGCAGTTGTAGACGAACCAACTCGGATCTCAGAGAGGGGCGAATTTGCCGCCCTCCTGGATATTTTTCTAACCACAAATCCCTCGACAAATCCTGACCAGTACACAATAAAATTACAGTTGGTTCGTTATTAGGTACCTACTTCCGACCACAAACTAATTACGACGGTTTGTAAACTGCCACTCCTACAGAAAGATCCACCATTGCCTCGTAAAATCTTGCATTACAATTGTGCAAACCGGGAGGATATAAGAGAGTTCTACCAAAGTTTACAGAATTATTGTGTAAACTTTGGTTCTACCTACATTGCAAACATGTGATTGACGAAACTAAGGACAAACACAATCAAAGAACCAGGAATAAACTTTTGCAATGCCCCAGTGGCTCCAGAAATTTCTGGTCAATAGCAAAAGCAGTAAATAACAACTTTACAAAAAAGTCTCTGCCACCTCTGACAGAGGAACGCGGCGTCACGGCGACTACAGTTAAGGAAATAGCAAACAAGCTCGCCGAAATGTTTTCATCACACTCTACCTTAAACGTTCCCCATGGCAAGGCTCCCTCACCATATCCAACATCAATACTACTATGACAGAAGCTAAGTCTCGCCGCCGTGACATTGGTAAAATCCGAACTAACACCCATTTTTTTCCAGACTTTTTCTCTGTCTTACCGAAAAGGGATTTACTTATCTTCTTGGAAAGTCGCTCGAGTGCAACCTGTTCCAAAAAAGGCAAAAAATCACGCCTTCAAACTATGGCCCAATTGCCTTGCTTGCAATAATCTCCAAAGTCATGGAACGTGACTACGCAACTACTCAAGTACCTCAAGACCAACAGAATAATTAGCGCTAACCAATACGGCTTTCGCACAGAGAGATCAACAATATCAAAAGATATATTGGCATATCTCACTCATAAATATGGAGTAGGGTAATTGAGATCTACGTAGAATCTCGAGCGATTGCGTTGGATATTTCGAAGACATTCGATAGAGTTTGGCATGACAGATTGCTCAACAAACTGTCACCCTTCGGACCGCTAGCCCCTCCCTGCAGCTGGCTTGCCACTTTCCTTAAGAACCGATCTCTGCACGTTGCAGTTGATGGACACTCTGCGCGTTGCAGTTGGCAGCCACCTTTACCAAGAAAGCCAATACGGCGGGCCCTGACATCATTATGGCAGCAGGATCGACCATTCCTTCATCCTCGCAAATCGGACTACTGGGTGTCTCGGTCAACAGCAATATGTCCTAGCATGACCACGTCGTAAAATCAGCCTCGCAGAAACTTGAAGCTCCATTTCGCAACAAAAAAAGCTTTATACACTGCAGTCAGTCAAGCAATTGCTTCACTAAGACCACATTATTTTAAAATGCCTGAAAATTTGTATAATATAGCGAGGTTTCCGAGATGTATTAGTCCTATAGACGGCAGCCATATTAAAATACAGTCAGCAGGAGGTGAAAATGCAGAGATATTTCGCAGCCGGAAGCAGTTTTGATTCAATGTACAGGATGTCTCTTGCTCTACAAAGCGCACAAATAAGACCGTGCCTAGAATATTGCTCACACATCTGGGATGCCGCACCAAAGCACACCCTAAAGCTGCTGGATTTGAGTCAGAGGAGAGCTGTGCGTCTCGTCGGCGACCCGGAATTGACCCGGGATCTAGATAGTTTGGAACATCGCAGATATGTGGCCGAGATATCCCTGTTTTATAGGTATTTTCACGGCAAATATTCCCAGAATTTTTCTGCCTTATCCCGCTTCCAACGACGCCTGTCACACAGTTGCGACAGACAGCAAGAACCTACTCGTTCGTTGTACAGCTGAAAACATCTAGAACGTCGCATTACAAGGACTCCTTTTTCTGGCATATTGCATCGCTGTGGAACTCACTCCCAGGACATCTGTTTCCACCAAATTACAACCTAAAACTATTCAAGAACCGTGTCAATCAACATCTCCGCACACAGACCGCTCGTCGAGTGCCATAGGATCTCCCTGTAGTGTGTGTGTCATTGCTATACAAAAAGTATGAAACAGGCTTAAGCAGCGCTGTAATTTATATTTTGTTGATCGTGTTTATTTCCATCGCCTCTTTTCTGAAATTGTTTTTCTTAATTAACACTATCACTCCCTTGATTATGGCTTTAGAGGTCAGACTTTGTCCTGGCGTTCTTCTTTCCTTACGGGTCGTCGCCAGCGTGTCATCATAGGGCCTACATGTTCTGATTATCAATTCATTGCATGGGGTGTTCCTCAGGGCTCTATCTTGGGTCCTATTTTATTTCTGCTTTACATCAATGATCTTGCAGGGCTTCGGATTAGTGGCCATTTCGCCATCTTTGCAGATGATACATCCATTTCGTGTCATAATCAGGATCCTATAATATTACTTCATAGAACCATATTGCAGGATCTTCAGAGAGTGAAATTATATTGTGCGATTCCAATCAATTGACTTTAAATCCTACGCCTAAGTCCAAACGGATATCCTTCAAGGGCAATTTAATGCATATATCAGTGGGTATCTCTTCGATTGTATGTACAACTGAAAACAAATTCATTGGCATTATGCTATTTGCTTGCCTTGGCAAGATAAAGGAATTAAAATAGATGGGACATACCTGAACCACTTGAGATTTGCAGACGACACTATAGTGATCAGTACTGACAAAAACGAACTAGAAACAATGCTGCATCAACTCCAACAGGCATCAACCGATGTGGGACTGCAAATGAATATTCAGAAAACCAAAGTCAAGGGCCACAAAAATATACAAATAAACATAAATAATCAGATAATAGAAAGCGTTGACCATTACGTATACCTGGGTCGCAAATTAAGGCTAGGGAAAGAAAATCAGACGGCGGAGATATCGCGAAGAATAGGACTAACATGGGCCGCTTTCGGCCGGCTGAACTACATTTTTAGTAACCCTGCAATACCTAATTTGCCTCAAACGGAAAGTATACGAAACGTGCATACTGCCGGTGGCTACTTATGGCTTAGAAACTGTCACGCTTACAGAAAAAGTGCAGAAAGACTAAGGGTTACACAAAGATCGATCGAAAAAAAGAAAACTCGGTGTGAGACAGAGAATCCGCAACGAAATCATCAGAGAAAGAACAGGCCTAACAGATATTATCAAAATAATAATGACACTCAAATGGCAATGGGTTGGACACGTTGCAAGGCAGAATACAGAGAGGTGGACAATAAGTCTGGTACATTGGAGACCTAGAGAAACAAAAAGGAGTGTGGGAAAACCGCAGAACAGATGATTGGACGATGTCCAAAGATGCGCAGGAAGACAGTGGTTCCGAGTAGCACAGGACAGAAATTCGTCAAGGGTCCTGGGAGAGGCCTTCGTCCAGCAGTGGATCGAGAGAGGCTGAAGAAGAAGAAGAAGAAGAAGAAGAAGAAAGATGCTATTTACATTGTATATTTTTCAATTACAATCCCTATAACATTGTATATTAACTTAACAAATCAACATAAAATTATAAGATGTTGAGTTGTTCAGTCGCTATGTATAGAAGATAAAATCAGAATAATTATTGTATATCGGTATATTGCTCAAAACGCGACAACATTCTCAAAACGCTCGAAGTTTATTTCTTTATTTTTTGAATCAACTCTCGTTGAGGTTTATAACGATGCAGTTGTTTACGGTGGTTGCCATGGCAAAGCACCATATTGTCTGCATATTATAGATAAGCGCTATTGGGAATGACACCACCTCGAAAGCAAGATTCATTTCCGAATTGGGATATCGGGTGTTTTTAATTCGTGTTTAACAGTGGTTGCGAGTGTTGCGACGTTGCATTTGCGTATAGGTGCGTGCATTACTTTTGAAATTTCTGTTTGTTGTTGGTTTTTGGTTCGGTTTTCGATAATAGAACTAAATTAAAATGACTTTACATTTTCCCTTTTATGATCCGGTGTGTTTTTTTCTCTTAAAATCTGTGGGGGGAAGAGGTAATTAAATTTGATACACCAGTTCTTATTGTCACGAGCCGCCATTGAATCTCACGTTGGATACTCATATCAAGACCCTAGCCAATAAACTATCTTCTGCCTGTTTTGCACTCAAGGTTGCTGTTCAGGAGCTTGGGTTAGATATTGGCACTTGCAGCTAGACCTAGCGTGGCACCTAATCAGCCCAATGTATTATTTCACTTTACGCATGACCATCCGCTCGCTTCGCTCGCTACGGGGGCTCAAGGAACAGGAACTAACCCAAGGCATGCCCAAAATGAAGAAAAAATACTGTTTACAAACATAACCTTAAAAAAAATTAAAACCGACAGCAATTGAACTCCGGGCCGCCGTATCACAGGCCCAGCATCTAACCACTGAACCACCAGAGCACTTCCAGACAATTCATTGCACCCCAAAGACATCGGTAAACTGAAGGCTGATTAGAAGTCTTGCTAGGTCTATCCTAACTCTAAATGATATTGGCAGGATGGTGTATTTTGCTCTCTTTGAATCGAATTTTCGTTACGGAATACCTTTCTGGGAAAATGCAAGCAGTTACCTGAGTTACCTAATACAAATGCTGCTAATTATTTAAAAAATAGCTATCCGGTGTATTTATAAGGCTGGACCTCTTGATTCATGTCGCCCTCTATTTCGTCGTGAGAAAATAATGGCTCTTCCTGACCTATATATTCATGAGACTGGTTGCCTTATCTTTAAAATTAAATGAACAGTAAAGGTTGTGTGCTTAAAAGTCGAGATAAATTTTTGGTAAATAATCCTAGATACCCAAGCAGGAATCAAAATATACCTAGACTTCCCCAACCATATTCCATCTTCACAAGGAAGTCTATATTTTACGAGGGTATTCATATATTTAATCACCTTACTCAAAGCGCAATGGGTCTACATGCATTTCTGAATTTAAAATAACGGTAAAGAAGGTTCTCATTGAAAAGGCATACTACTCCCTAAATGAGTACTTTGCAGACTCTTTCTAGATGGCATTTGAATATAGTGGAATCATTTTATATTGTAAACATGTTTTTATCTTACTTGCATTTTTTTGTATCTTCATTAAATTTAACTTATTCTGACTTTGACATATATTTTAATTTTTTTTTCTTTAATAATATGTTTGATTTTGTGTTTATTTATGTCTTATATTAGGTGTAAGTGTTATATTTTCATTGAGTGTTTTTTTTTCTCACTCCCTAACTATGTTAAGTATTATACTTAG
The DNA here is from genome assembly GCA_016904865.1 of Pissodes strobi. Classification (NCBI taxonomy): domain Eukaryota; kingdom Metazoa; phylum Arthropoda; class Insecta; order Coleoptera; family Curculionidae; genus Pissodes; species Pissodes strobi. Next base: position 511,544 of record MU182100.1, read on the forward strand.
GGCCGTTTTGTTAATGACATAATGTATATGGGTAAACAATAAAGTAGGTATATTTTGATTTGGTTTCTTTGCGTTTCTTTTGATTTCGCTCTTTATTCGTGGCCGAATAATTTCATCAACATTTTTGATCTTAGGAACCTATTTACGTTCATGCTTCGCATGAAAATATTTCCACTGAATCGTACGTTTGCTTTATCCCTTCTTATTTGTTATCTTACTGATATTTCTTCTTTCTTCGGATACTGTTTTTCGCAATTGATAATTTCATTCAATTGATTTCTTTGCACTTCTTTAGATTTCGCACCTCCGTAACCGAATAATTTCATCGTCATCGGTATTTTTGATTTAAGAAACCTATATGTATTCATGTTTCTTACGAAAATACTTGAACCATCGTCGACAATAATTTAACGATCGTACGTCGGCTTTGTCTTACCTGTTTGTTCCTTTCTTCAGATATTCTTTTCCTCATAATAGATATTTTGATTTATTTGCCCTTCTTTCGATATTACTATTTTTCGTGGCCGAATAAAAATTTTAAAACTGTTCAATATGTTTTTCGTGAAGACATTTCCACTTGAAGAGACATCGATAATTTCCGCCCACCGACAAACTGATCTAATTTCGCCAATCGCGCATATTATAAAAGCGCAATTATAAGTGTCTCAATCCGTAACAAGTTGGTAGGCACAAGATTACTACGACTAGGAAATAATGAAGTATACAACGAACAATGGAATTTGCAGGAATAATTATTATTCTCAGTATTCGGTACAGTTAGATCGTTCTGATATGTTTTTTATTGCGTCGTCGTCGGCCATTCGAGTTCAAAGATTTCATTATCTGTGAACAATCGGCAACGTTTAGGCTATTATTCGAATGATCGTCGTAATCGATCCAGATGAGTTTTATTTTTAAATTAGACTAGTTCGCATAGTTCCTGCGGCTGCCAGTAGTAGTAGAGGAGGTAGCAGTAACAACAGGATCGTATTCATGGCCATTGAGGGGGCTGCATAACTTATAAGCAACACATTCTAGGTGTAACTAGCATCCAATACATATAGTTTGCAATACAGTCATGTACTACACAAGGAATCAGTAGACCATGCAAAAACGTTAACTTTAATAAACGTCGTAGTAAAGCTTAAGAATAAGTTTTATCCAGAGACGTCAGGTCAGAGAGTCGTGCAGGCCATTCACAACCTACGGCAACAGAACACATTAAATTTTTCCCCATTTTTATCTCACAATTAACTCATTAATTTATTTCCATCTAAAACGATTCTTTATCCAATAAAACACTACATTAAAATTAGACTAATTAAAAGCGTAAAAATACATTTTAAGTTAGATAAAATAGGGATTTCATTTCATCGTTCCATTTGTCGATACGCTCTCATAGGAAATACCGAAAATCGTCCAGTAAAATGCAAACTAATCGAAATTTTCCGGGTAATATAAAAAAGTATCAATCTAGTTATATAGTAAGTATATAACGTCGTCCTTGATAGCACCACCTCCGCTTAATAACAATACGTACCATTCCCGCCAACGCGCTCCACTTAAAAAACAAAAGACAAAACGAAAAAAAAAGAAACGCCGATCAATCTTCCTTCGGCCATTGTTGCAGTTGAAATAATGCCCGTGACGTTACCGTGGTAACGATTATTATTTATCGAACAATCGAAGTTCGGCGGGTCATGTTATGCCATGCCATGCGCCCCCCTGCTCTGGCATGTCACAATTTATTAAGAAACCCAGTTGTACGTAAAATTTTTGTTTTAATCGGAATACAGTGCTGCCAACTCTTGAGAGATTGCATGAGACTTCATATTAGGTGACTTTATCTCATGGAAGCATGGCTTTGCATTCTGAATGAAACTGAGCATTAATTAAACAAATCAGCACATATTCTGTGCTCACGGCGTTGCTTCTTTGCCAGGAAATGGAACGACTAAAAGAAGAAGAGGAATAGAACAGAAACACCTCAGACGAGAAAAGAGCGAAACCGCCTTACCAGCAGAAAGAAACAATAACGTTTAAAAAGGAATATTCAATATGTGAAAATTGTTTACTTAACTCATCAAAGTCATACTAATAAAATTACTGTAGTTAGCTTCCTTACAACAGAAGCATAATGTACATTAATTAACGAATCAATATACAACAAGTACCTGTAAAATGAAATTTCAAGCTTTTTTCACACACTTATAAGAGGAACTTGCAACCATTTTTATCAGGTGACAGTTAATTTTTTTTTATTCACTTTAAACATTTAAAGCACAAAACAATTTCCTGGTGTGACATTCATTGTTTGCCATCAAAAAATGGCGGTTTTTATGTCACACTATCCCCATTGCTCCCTAAATGAATTAGGAGTGACCTTGAAAACAAATGGCAGTGACTATTTCAAAAGCCAAAGGAGAATTTTTAAAGCGGTAAAAAGCGCAAATGAATTATTAATCACCAGTATCAAATTTGAACCCTTCCTAAATAGTTTGAGGGGTATTTTGAAATTATGAATATCTCCAAAACCAAATAAAACTTGGAATACTTTTCGAAGCTCTAAAAAGAAATAATAAAGAACTAAAATTCCTTTAAAAATTTGCCTGAATCGTAGTCGTCCTCGGGACAGACCTTGAAATTGAAAACTGAACGTCTCAAAAACCACAGTAGCACTAACAAAGCAGCACTAATGAAGCACTGAGATTATCTTAATTAAAAAAAAAATAATGAATACTTTACAGGCCAAAGAAGTACTTGTACATTTCTGAAGCACTGAAAATTGCATCCAATTTGAGTTGATACAATCAGTATCAGTATAAAAATGGTGGCCTCTAGCGGGCCTTGCACTTAGGCTGCCAATTAGGCCCGTTGTGCCCCCAGTTCGCATTAGAGAACTTCCAGGATGTCGGTAAGCCCGCATCTCCTTCATACTAACACGATGCTACTGAATCTGGCTCGACCGGTGTCGCGCCAGATATTCTGAGCATTGCCCACACCAAGGCACCGTAAGTCAGTAACTATGGTATGGGGCATCACGTTCCTCCATGCACCATCTACACTTCTCCTCCTCAGCAATTCTAATCAGAGTCAGGTGCCGCCTAAGCCTACAGTGTCATGTGTAGAATCCTACCAAGGCTCTGCACTCCTTTCTAAGTAGTCCCAACAACCCCCTGTTGAGAGTTCGCGAACCCATGTATCATGAGCCTCGTCTGTATCATCCCTGTCCACCCAGGGATCAGGCCCTAAGCCCTAAGTATCAGCTGAGCCTTCTCTTGCTAAGGCGTCAGAGGCTTCGTTTCCCGGTACACCCGAGTGTCCCGGTGCTCAGACCAGCGTAACCTTTTTATGCTTTGCAAGTTCAATCAGCCAGCGCCTACACTCCCTCACCAACAACAAGGAGCGCGTAAGGCCCGACATCAGCGCCATGAGGGTGGCCTTACTGTCGAAGCAAATGAAAATCCTCCTGCCACCGACATTGAGTCTTAGCGACACCCAGACTCCCTTCACGATTGCAAAAATTTCCGCTTGGAAAACCGTAGTGTGCCCATCCAGTGGGGTGGATAATTCCCGCCCCAGGACCTTACAATACGCACCAGCTCCAGACAGTGTTACCATTCTGGACCTGTCTGTGAACCAGACTAGTCTATACCAGGATCCCATCCTTCCCTCCATCCAATCCTCCTTCGTAGGGAAGAGGACTTAGCCCCTCGTGGAAGCCTATCTCAGGGACCATTACGTCACCATACCCAGCATGGTTAGGTCCCCAGACAAGCCCCGCCACAGACCGCAATAGCTATGGTAGAAACAATTGTCCCTCCATACCCCCGCATCGGCCAAACTCATGACCACTCTAGCCACCTCGTGCCTCTCCCAGTCCGCCGACGACGGAGGTAAACTCAGCAGCACCTCCAGGGCCCTCGTGGGCGCCATCCTCATGACCCCGGTGATGCAGAGGCATGCAAGTCGGTGTAATTTTTTTTAAGCTCTCATAAGTACTAATGGAAGTACTAACACATCTGGTATTTTTGTAGAAAAGTGTCAGCTTTTCTCTTACTACAACTCCAACTACTTGTCGGTGTAAAAAAAAATTGGCATTATTTACATTTCTTCCCAATTTAATTGATGGCTTAGCGCTATTCAAGCAATGTCATAATTTAGTTAGGTATCAGATTTACATGTTTCATCAAAATAAAGAAAGTGAATTACCTAAATATTTATTAAAAATCATTTTGCAGTATCAGAAGGAGAAAGAGCTGATAAAAATGGTGGAATAATGGATACAATGTTTCAACACTGGAAATTTTAAGAGTATTATAAGGATTATTGCCGGCCTTAACATGTCTCCAATATCTCAAATTCCTCAAGTGTTTTTTCTCAGCCGATCTCATGTTTTGGATTTCATCTGCTTGACAATACTAATAGCAAACTTAATTTCGGCTAAAACTTTTTATTTTTTTAGCCACTTAATCCAGCTACTGATTTTTTTTTGTTAATAATTGTTGATCTTTTACCGCAAATTTATCGCGATCATAAAATATTTCAAACTTAATGTAGGTATCTGAAGTTTATAGCATTTATGGAGCCATTATTTCTCTATCAAATAGTCAACACTGCACTTTGATAAATAATACATTGGTCAATTTTCGATTTGTTATCTAAGAGTGTGAGGATTTTTGCATTTTTGAGAATAAAACTATGGATTATTAAATACCTCAAAAATCAATATTTGTGTATCGCTATATGCTTTGCTATTTTTTAAACCTCAAAATCTTCATAGTTTCTCAGAAAAATTAGTAATTATATAGCCATAATATTTTTTGAAATACCGATCTTGCGCAGATATATAAAATCTGATATTTATTATAAGTTATTGAAATTCGCAGGATGATTAGTGAAAATCATTGTTAGGTTTTTCGATTAATTTTTGATTCATGATGATCAGAGGACTTACGAATTATCACATTTTCGGGAATTAAGGATAGAAAAACCGCACACCTCCAAAAACAAAATTCTAAATTTTGGAAACAGTTATATTTTCTACTGCTATATCTACAGGGTGACAATTTAAAAACTTATAATAGCTATATTTAAAACACTAAAGAAGATATCAAAAAACCAAAACATTCCGTTTCTACAAAAACGCGGGGCAATAAACACCCTCACCCACCCCTGAAGCACTACCCTCATCCACTTTAAAATCTTAAATGGCGCTACCCAACTTGTGACACCTCTCTGGAAAGCTTATCAAAAATGCCTTTCAACGATACCAAAATTAATGAGATTTAAGTATGAAATGTTAGCAAAATTTTGAGAAAATATTTAAATAATGGCTTTTGCAAAATTTGGCAAGGAAAATTAAAAAATAATCCTAAATGTTGAAAAGGTGTTGCAAGTCTAAATTAAAACACTATTGGAGTGCTAAAATTTTTTTTTTTTTGATACTTGTTTTTTGTTCTGTTTGTAAAATCTTCAAAAAAGTCTGCATCTTTAAATAATTTAAAATTTAACCTGCTTGCTGTTGCCAATTCGAATTTATTTTAATTCGGAAATGGTATATTCTATGAAGTAACTAAATTTTTGTTTATAATGCCAAAGTTTACAGAATTAAAAATATAAGTTGATTCACTCCGCGCGATCGTCAAATTCCACTCCGCCCCTCCCCGCCTGCCCGGTAAACTGGTGCCAGTTTATAGTGGAGAGCTAGGTAATTTAAGTTTATTTTAAATTTGTTTACGGTCCGGCGTATAGATAGGGTGAGATTTCAAAAATAGCGGTTTGTTTTTGATGGATTTCTGAGTAAATTGTCTAGTCGAAAATCGAAATATTTGTTCAGTATAGACGAATGGCAGACAATATATCGCTCTTTAGGTGCCCAAAAGGGTAGGTGTGTATTAGTTTATTATAAGCTTTTATTTAACTTTACTTGTAAGTTTGGGTCAAATCTTACAAGTTAAATTTGTCCTACTTCCCATCAATGTTCAATATTAATGTCGATTTATAGTGAGTACAATAGAGTATGTGTAATAAAAAAAACTTGCAGGTGTCGAGCCTGGAAAAGTGCCTTAGAATTTATAGGATCGCAGATCCCACAAATATGCGAATGATACACCAATGTAATGTCATAGCCGTATTAGAATGTGTGGTTTGCATTTTAATGAAAACAGTTTCAAAAGCTACTTTAAACCGCTTTACACAACGATGGGTGATCAATCCAGGATTTAACGAATTTGTTTTTCGGGTCACTGAATGTAGGGTTAAATTATTAAAGGAAAAAAAAGGACTGTATCCTGTGCATGGACGAAATATCCTTAAAATCTCACTTGTATTATGATATTTCTAAAGATAAAATTATAGGTACTAGTTCAGGATCTTCAGAAATTGCAGGAAGTGCTTTGACAATAATGGCAAGAGGAATCGCAAGCAATTGGAAACAACCTGTTGCTTGTTTTTTTTACAAATCATCCGCTACTATTAATGATCTTAAGGATATTTTGTTTGAAACTGTACGAAGGTTACGTAAAACAGGTTTAAATGTGTTTGGAGTAGTATCGGATCAGGGTTCCAATTTTAAAAAATTAAGTAAAAGTATTTTAAAAATAACAGAAGATAATCCCACATTTTTTGTTGATAACGATAATTTAACGCTTGTGTATTTATTTGATATACCTCACTCGCTTAAATCTACAAGAAACAATTTTTTTTCGTATATATTTTCTTTAAATGAAGGAGAAACAAAAAAGGAATACTTGGAAACAATGTATAATATTGATAAAACTAAACAGTATAAACTTGCACCTAGATTAACAAATGATCACATATATCTAAATAACTTTCAAAAAATGAAGGTAAAGTTAGCATCGCAAGTATTTAGTCACTCAGTAGCGGTAGCTATGCATACATATATTGAATTTAATATATTGCCAAAAGAAGCAACCGCAACAGCTAATTTTATTTCAAAAATTAATTATTTATTTGATTTATTAAACTCCAATAACTTACAAAATTTTCAAGCTTTTATGGCAACTGACAAACAAAAAATGTTATTACAGGAAATGGATAATCTTTTTCAAAGCATGAAAGTGCTAAGTTTTGACGGAAAAAATGTGACAAATAAGTTAAAATTTATTTCTGTATGGCGGCTTACAATTAAATCAATTTTAATTCTTTGGGAAATGTTGCAGGCTAAAGGTTATAAATATTTATTTACTCGAAACCTTGATCAAGATTGCATTGAAAACTTTTTTGGTCAAATAAGGAATTGTTGTAGCAATTCGAGAAATCCTACTCCTATACAATTCTGCCGATCTTTTAAAAAGATTTTTGCGTTTAGGCCACCATACACGATGCAGTTTACCGGAAGGCAGGACTTTCGATTCGGAAACCTGAAGCAAGCCTGTATTCCCGGCTAA
>MU182100.1:519691-539976 GCA_016904865.1 Pissodes strobi
AAATATTCTGTTTCAGTATTGTGGATAGTTTTAGTGCATGTTGCCGAAGGTTCCAAACCCCAACGTAGCTGTAATAACGTTTCCGCTGTTCCTACACCAACATATACACCGCTTAGAGTTTTCACTAACGATTATGTTAATTTAAAAAATCCCGAAGGAAATGCGTTTTTGTAAATTAAAAGCATATCAGAATGAAATTCCATTTGGCGGTCTAACTGTACCTTCTAGAGATATTATTGATTACATATTAAAATTGGAAAGTATTTTTGTCACACAATTTAATAACTTGGCATTTAAAGAAGCAATTGGCACACAGCTTAAAAATTACTTTTCTCAAATTGTTTTTAATCATCCATGTAACAACTTTCCATTTGACTATTTTCTAAGTTTATATACAAGAGTACGTATTTATTATACACTAAAATTTATAAATATCGATATCAGAACGACAAAATCAAATATAAACAATATTAAGCTTAGTATCCTTAAAAATTTGTAAATACTTTAATTTAGTATATTTTAAAAGATCCTTTAAGGTTTAGACACGTATATGTAATACAATGTAAATGTAGAGTTAGGGGACAAACAACAGGCACATTTTTTTTATAATGTATTGTATGCTTTTAAGTTTAAGCGTTTCTTAAAGTTAAATGAAGTTTCGAATTTAAAAAGCCACGTTTTCTTGTATTACTCGTATTATTCATGAAAAATATTACCTTTATCTATAAAATGTGATTTTATAAGCAGCTTTTTTCTAGAACAAGTCGAGTAATAGGCTGATTTTTTTTGCGACAATACATAAATATTTGTTAAATTATCTTGTTTTTCCTTAAAAATCAAGCGTAACAATGATTTTAATAACTTTTAGTAAAAAAATTGCAATAATTGCCATATTGTTTAAACGTTGTATATTTGTAGTACTAGGTACTGGTACTTCTATTGTATGTACTTTTTGTTATTTAATGTACATTAAAACATTAAATATGCAATCGTATTTACTGTAATTTTTAAAAATATGCTAAATAAGACCTTTATCTTTTCATCTTTTTTTGCGACTTCACAAAATATATTTTTCATAATACCTCTCTGAAAACTATCATTTTCGACGACTCTGTAGAGCAAAGAAAGTAAGTCTTTCCGGTGCGCCCGCAAAATTAGGGAACGGGAAAATTTTTCCTGTGCGCCCGCACCGGAAAACTTTTCCCGTTCCCTAATTTTAAGTGCTAAATTTACAGTTATTTAAACACAAAATAAGCATAAAGTATAATAAATTGCGTTAAAATTATACAGCGATGAAGTCTACAAAATTATTGTAATCTAGTACATTTCAGCGTCAATAGTAAAATTATGTTATTTATTCTGACCTTACTTGTCACAAATACATCAAAATTAGCGGCCTATTCAATTACAACAAAACATTCAAACACATTTCCATAGCAACACTTGATAAATATTAGATGCCTGTGTCTTGCTTGTCTTGCAAATTTGACGTTTGCTTACATTTTAATTCAAAATGTATTATGACATGATTTTGAATACGTAAAATTATAATAATTTTATGTTTATGTTTTGATTTCAGAGAGGTATTATGAAAAATATCGTTCATTACACATCCAGAAACAGCTTTTCTGTGCGTGCACGACTGTCGTGCACGCACTAAGTCTATTACTTTAAATTTTGTGCTAATTAGTTATTGTGGTAAAATTAAGGAAATATAGAAATTAATAAAATGTAGACAATTAGTTTTGCAAGACTTTTTCCAAAATAATTTGTAAAATTTTGTAAAACTATGATGTAGTTCATCCCCAAAACAAATTAAAATAAAGAATTTTGCACGGGGTATTAAATTTCATTCTTGAAGTAAAAAATAATATATTTTACAAATTTTATTTAAATATGCAATCGTATTTACCGTAATTTCTTTAAAATATGCTGAATAAGGCCTTTACCTTTTCATCTTTTTTTGTGACTTCACAAAATATATTTTTCAAAATTTTAATGAAAACATATTTCATTATTTAAATTCATCCATTTATTACTTACTAAGCGGGAAATTTTACTATATGTTGCCCAATAGCGCTTTGACCGAAGTAAATCGCGTCAAACTCGGCTCTTATTGCCTCAATACCCCCTACATTTTTTTACGTCCTCGGCTCGCCTTTGATATGAGGATTTCATTGAATTGGCGCTTAGTGCACCAACTTATATTAATTCTGTAAACTTTGATAATGCTCAGTGTATGTGGTATTTGAGAACTGCCATCACTTTTAATGAAAGGCATCCTACCAAAAACGTCAACCACGTCTACATGTGATATTTGGAGTTTATGAATATATGCAGATTGAAGTTATTGGCCAAGTCTCTATAAATGCAAAGGTGTTAACGCATCATTTACGAGCAGTTACGGGCGTATTCAGAGAATATATTAGGAAAGTAATGAAAATGCCTAAATTTCACTTTAACAAAATAAAAATTTTGCAAGCACTTGTTTTGTGACACCTTAACGAAGAGAATTACGGCAACAACTCAATTTATAGAAAACGTTTGCTTCAGTGATAAGTCTTTTTTTTTTTTCTAAATCTTCATGTCAAAGTTAATCCACATATTTTACAGAAGGGCAAATCAATAACCCAGAAAAGGGTCATAGGTTTTTTTTTAAATGGACAATATTAAACCGGTTAGGATTATGCTTAAATGCTCAACCAAACTATAAATAACAATAATAATAATAATGCTTTATTGTCAAAAAATCTCTCCATTTGTGGACAAAGCTAGAGCTAAAGTACACACATACAAAACATATAAAAAAATAAATAGAAACATGCAATGAAAAGGAAAAGAAAAACCAAACTATGCAAAACCTTATACAAGTGTGCAATTTGTACGTGGTCAAAATTTCATGAAATATTATATAACATATTAAATATCACAATATTTAACCGTTTAAACATCAGATACTAAACACTAAACACCAAACATTAAACCAGTGTGTAAGATGCTCAAAATTAATAAAAAAGTCGTTTTCTGCGTATAAGGCTCCCTCTGGTAAGTATGATCTCAAAGCTCTGCAAAATGCGGGAAAATATGTTATTGACTTCATTACAAATGGCAGATAATAGATAGAGTCCTTGATTGCCCATAAACTTTAAAGCCAAAGAGAGTGACAAAGCAATCTAAATTGAAACGAAGATCTTCTACACTTCTAGCTGTGGCGAGAGAGTGGTTGGACCAAAATTATCCAAACCAGTGGATTGGCAGAAGAAATACAATTGAGCGGCCGTCAAGATGACCTGACCTTATCTCTATGATTTTTTTTATGGGGTTACATTAAATCGCTAGTTTTCAAAACCAAGTTGGCTTCTCTGGAGGAATTGCTTTAGAGAGTAATTGATGTTTGTTTATTCTAAGAGACAATTTTCAAAAAGTTAGGGAGGAATTTGGAAATCGACTTTAATTCTATTTAAAACAAAATGCCAATATTTTTGAACACTTGCAAAAATAGTTAAAATAAGATTAAATGCAAGTATTTGCATTATTGCAAAAAGAGGTTTAGCACTACGATAGAGTTTTAATTTAGGCTTGGGATCCTTTTTCATAATTTACATTTATTTTCTAATTTTTCCTGCGAAATCTTACAAAAGCCAATTTTAAAATATTTTCTCAAAATTTTGCTAACTTTTCGAACTTAGATCTCATTAATTTTGGTGTCCCTTAAAAGTATTTCTGATAAGCTTACCAGAGAGATGTCACAAGTGAGGTAGTGCCATTTAAGATTTTAAAGTGCTTCAGAGGTGGAAGAAGATGGTCTACACCATATCAATTTTTGTCGCAATTGTATTTTTTGGATTCTTGATATATTTTTAAAGTACAAAATTTAGCCTTTGTCACCGTGTATGTTTTCAAACATGTGCAATTTGAAAATGGTCATAGTCTTCTGGAAAAATTAGTAATTTTTCCAAGCATTAGATTTTTTTTAAATTTATAGGTCCACAAATTTGAACATTTATAAAAAACTTTGTATAGGTACTTCAAATTTCTCTGGACGGTTTTTTCTCTGTAGAATGTTAGAAACCGTGTTTTGATTAATTTTTAATTCGCGACTATCGGAGGTTCTGCAAATTTTCAAATCAAAATTTTGTCTTTTTTTAAAGACCATATATTTCCTACAGCTATATCCTTGCCTTCAGGCCTGCTAGATATGAAAATTAACATTTTTATTTAAATGAATCATATTTCGGCCAGCCATTTAAAAAGAAATCGATTTTTTCCGTAGATTTGAACAATTATATATTTTTTTATTTATTAGTTAAAAGTATGTAGGTATTTGAAAATTTCAGTGTATTATATATGGAAGATTAATAACCGCAATTTGCTAAGCTTTTTAGTTCATTTTTATGTATGGTTACCAAATTTGGAAATCTTTCCGAATTAACGTGCCTACCTCAAAAAACTAAAATTTTAATTTAAAAAAATAAATATAAGCAGTTTTCCAGAGAAATTACTGATTTTCGGGTTGTAGCAATTAAAAAAAAATTTGATTTTGCAACTTTGAGCGATTATTAATTTTAAAGCTATTTTTTATATTTAAACTCATCAGTAAAAATAGAGTCGGCCTTTCTCTATCGATTAGTAAAACCGTACCTAACCAAAACTACCTTTCCGGTCGTAACAATAAAAAAATTGTTAATTTTGCGACTTTGAATGTTTATTAATTTTAAAGTTATAGAATAAGACTTTCTCTATCGATTAGCAAAGCCGTACCTTGCTAGATATTTTGGTTGATTTTTAATCCGTGATTAATTTCTATATTTAAACATTTATCCACACAAAGAGCCACTACTCACTGCTAAATTAATCAGTGTTTGGAATCTATTAATGTCAAACTGACATTAAGACATTTAAAATACTTAATTAATTTAACGAGTGTTAAATGACCATTGGATATTTGTTTTACTTTTTAATTTATATTTCCACAAATTTGAACATTTTTTATAAAAACCTTTTGTGTACGTACTTCAGATTTTATTGGATGGTTTTTTCTCTATCGAATATTAAAAACCTTGTTTTGATTAAAAATTAACCAAAAAATCTTGTTTATGATTCGCGATTATCAGAGGTACTCCAAATTTTCAAATTAGAATTTTCTGTTTTTTAAAAGACCATATATTTTCTATAGCTATATCGTTGCTTATAGGCCTGCTAAATTTGAAAATGAACATGGTTTCTCATAGAAATGAGTATTTTTCCGTCGAACCCATTTTAAAAAATGATTTTTTGCCGTGGCTTTGAACAATTATATAATATTTTAAGTTAGTTAAAAGCATTGCAATTTTCAGTGTAATATGTGGAAGTTGATAACCGGAATTTGCTAAGTTTTTTGGTTAATTTTTAATTGATGGTTCCCAAATCTTTCCGAATTAAAGTGTGGAACATTACCTACCTGAACAATCAAAAACTATATATAAGCCTGGTTTTACAGAGAAATGTGCATAGTTCCTCGTAGCAATTTAAAAAACAATTGTTGCATTTGCGACTTTGAACGATTATTAATTTTAAAGCTATTTTTGATATTTAAAATCATCAGTATAAATAGAATGGCCCTTTCTCTATCGATTAGTAAAACCGTGTCTTGCTAGATATTTCGGTAGATTTTTAATCCGTGATTAAATTCTGTATTTAAAACATTTGTAGGGCTAAGGATCACTACTTTTCCGGTCGGAGCGTATAAATAGAATCGGCCTTTCTCTATCGATTAGCAAAACCGTACCTTGCTAGATATTTTGATTCACTTCTAATCCGTGATTAAATTATGTATTTAAACATTTTTGGGGATAAGCATCACTACTTTTCCGGTGGTAACAATTTATAAAAAAATTGATTTTGCGACTTTGAACGATTATTAATTTTACAAGTAGTTTTGATATTTAAAATCATCAGTATAAATAGAAGACCCTTTCTCTATCAATTAGTAAAACCGTACCTAGCTAGATATTCTGCTTGATTTTTAATCCGTGATTAATTTCTATAATTAAGCATTTTTGTGGGTAAGGGCCACTACTTTGAACTTCAGTTGCTTACAGCTACAGTGTTTTGAATATCACGGATCTATTAATATCATAATGGCATTATTAACATATTTGAAAGACTGATTAGTTTAACGAGTGTTAAAAATGACTAATCTAAGTTCCAAAAAGAGGGCCCTAAAACAATGAAAAATCACAGGTTGAAATTTTTTTTTATCTTTCAAAAAATATCTACTAAAATACGTATTTTGGATGTCCTGAATTTAAAAACATTCATGGTGTTCCATAAGAATTAGTCTCTTTCCAGTTATAGTATTATTAAGTAAAACACTGCAAACGTGGGTTTAAGCGATTATGACAATATGGAACTCATAATAGGTATTTAAAATGTGCAGGGTTTGTGGAATCTTTCCTTTCTCGACGAGTAATGAAAAATGATTCTTTTGTGCCGTTTAGTTCATTTTAGAATGGCGATTATGAGCATGTCTACGAATCGGAATTTTTTGGCGGAAATTTCTTTACGAATCTGAAATTTCGATTAATATAGAGAAAAACTACTGTATTGCTTTTTGTTATCAACTACAGTTAGTAAATATATTCATCTAAATTTAAATACTAATGAACATTTGATAATAATACTGAAACTCAAGTCTGCTTAGTACGTACTTAATTATTATTATTAAGGCTACGAAATTGTTTAAATTAGCGAGGTTGTAGAATTTTTGATGCTGATAATTATACTAATTATAAACAAAAAATCAATTAAATATCAAGGGCATGTTATATTTATAAAAAACGTAATGTTCTTTGAATGGAATAACCTAGGATTAGAACACACCATCTGCCTACTCAAATAAAACTATTCTCGAGAGATTGCCTTTTGAAAAATGACATTTTCAATCTATGACATCCTACAGAATCAATGCCTTGGAGGAAACGGTTTACACTTTCTCATCATAGTTTTCAATGATCTATATTACTAATAATTTTTTATCCAAGCGGAAGCACAATATTTTAATATTTTCGGCTATTTTAACTGACATTCCTCAGACGAAAATCGGAAAATATTACACTTCCACGATGTCAGTATATCGATAATTGAAAACTAAGTTTAGAAAGTACAAGCCATCTGGCCCTAGGTAAAACCGTTTGGATTTTACAGGGTTTCATAGTTTGGAAATGTAATTTTTCAAACATCAATATCTGGAGAATAATTAAATTTGGTCTAATGATATACTATATCAAATAATCCTAGAATCTGCTGTAGAAATCAAAAATGGACTAAAAAATAGCTCATTTCATTGAAAGGAAAATGTCTTTTTATACATATTGTAACGTTGTAAATGTTACAGAATCCATTAGTGCGATTTCTCCCTTTTACTGGTCGATTTGTGGTATCGATACTCTCGCTACCTTACTTCTCGCCACCTTACTTCCGGTGTTCCGCATCGCCCGAAAGACGAATCCGTTTGGAGCGCCCTCTTGAGAGTTGTAGTAAAGATAATAACTAAGTCGTACATCCTCAGCTTTTTCAACGTCTTATAAAGGGTATTTTTCTAAATTGTATTATTATATTTTCAAGGATCAATATTCATTGATATATTTTTACTAAAAACAAATTGTGGCGCCTTCACCTAACTGACAAGACATAGATCCACGCCTTTAAAAATAAATCGAATCCGCGGAGTAAACCTCGCATATGGACCGCCTTAACAATTAACAAATCGTGTTACATAATTAGCACTTGTCACTAAAGGCTGGTTAGAATATGACCAGCCAGTGATATTGAATTGTATTCTTTGTAATTACTATATATCCTCGTCACCAAAAATTTACAACTTCGTTAATTTAAACAATTTCCTGGCTTTAATAATAACAAAGTTGGCAATAATACTGGCTTGGATTAGACACACTGAATATAAGTAAGTTTACCACTTTAAAATGTTATTATGTATTTTTTAATATATTTTGAACCACCTTGTTCATCGCAATATTTCCTTTTGTAAATTTTAATAGGATATTCTCTATCAAGAAAATGTCATACCGAGAGACACTTCTACAACTTGAACGATATTTTGGATGGCAGTATTTTTTTGCGGTGAGTGTATTTTCGATATTTAATTTCGAGGAAAAATGTCTTATAAAATGTGTCGACTTTATGTTTTGTCTACGAAACGTGAGAAGGTGTGTATTACTTTTTTGGTAGTCAAAGACGTCCCATTATGTAAACATAAAGCCGAACCTTTACATTCAATGGCTAATCAAGGCAAATTTTATGTATGCAATACTGCCATCGAACACATAAAAAAACGTTTTTTCTGCGGCCGTCATACTGATGCTTAAGTGGTTTTGACTGAATTCGACGGGCTGGCCTCTTTTCCTTTTTTCGGTCGATTTCAAGGAGATTTGCCTTATGCGGCATCTCACGATTTCCGAAAAAAAATTGGTCTTGTTTTCAAACATATTTTTAATTTATTGCGAATCTGACTAATTAGTATTTTCAATTAATATTTTAGTGACCTACGCAAAAGGCTCGTTAGAAAAATTTTAAAATATACATGGTGTTTATCTATATTTTGCACCATTCACTTCCGCTAGGGAAAAACTGTTATCCAAAAATTGTAGGAGTTGAAAAACTACATGAGACATCATTTATACAGAGGAGAGATGTCAGAAATTGCAAAATATGATGATATAATTGAGGCGTTCAAATTTATTATTGGAATTGATGTGCGATTTCGTACGAACGCACCTTATATATTCCAGAAATGTGAAAATAATCTGTTTACCACTAAACTAACTTTTAATTTCCGAACGATAACTTCTAGGAGATACCATAAAACATCTCTAAAAGCCCATTGTGTTATGTAACGTACCATAACCCCATTAGTCAACTCCCACAGTACTTAGCTGTAAAAGGAGTACTTTCTGGGATGGTGTTCATGAAAACGAAGAAACTAGAGATATAAAGATGGACTGAAGAGCGTCATACGAAAAATCATAGCATACATAATACATTTTAGAGAAGTGTAGTTCATGGTCGAGGGGCCGAAGGAAGACATGTCGTTAACATTTACTTGAATAGGAGTGGTGCAAACGGGAATGGAGAGAGTTATGATATTAACGGCGGCATTTTTGAAACAAGGAGTCTTATCATAGAGTTATTTTGTACTTAAAAAAATTCATGTGTGTAGTTCACACGCGGTAGAAGTGAACCTTTCATAAAACTACACCAAGCGGTCACCGATCCAAGTACTAACTACGCCCGACGTTGCTTAACTTCAGTGATCGCACGAGAACTACTTTTTACTTTTTACTATTAACAAACATGTAACAACTGTATAACTGTGTTCTATATCATTCACTCGCATGCTACATCCTATAGATCTTCGCTTTTTGGTTTCATCCAGTCTCAAATCACTACCGTGCTAAAAAGAATACACTTCAATAATAACAGTTAAAGTACAAGTAAAGAGCTTTTAACCGATCCCTTATAATGCATTAATTATTCATGGGTTCGAGAATATGCGCCTTGCATTATGTGTTCCCCGCGGACTGGTTTACTCGATATGGTTTAATGGATTTTTTAATTATCTCATTCTACGGCTAGTTTGCGGTTTGGTCTCACTTTTTTACCTCGCATAACTACGTAACATTGTTGTTCCTCCAGCGCGGGCAATGAAGCTTATTGGCGAAGAAGAAAGAGTTAATGTGTTTTTTAAATAATAATAATAATAATAATACTAAATAATATTTACTAGATGCAATAAATAAAATTTATATAAGTCAAGTGGATAATATCTATGTCCAAACTATAAGACAAAATTATGTGTTTTCAATGGTTTGATTAAACTCAATTTAAGGAGGCATCTTGTCGAATATTATTGACAAAAAAGTGTGCGCCACACTTTTTTACAAAATTTTGATTTTTTTCGTATTAAACAACTAACTATACAACATTTTTGTTTCTTGAATTGTTTTCGTATCTTGTTTCGTTTTAGAGAAAAAAAAAATATAGACCAGTTTATTACATTTCCGAACTTTTTTTTTATTTACTTTTTTTATTAATATCTTAAA
Organism: Pissodes strobi; assembly: GCA_016904865.1. Lineage (NCBI taxonomy): Eukaryota > Metazoa > Arthropoda > Insecta > Coleoptera > Curculionidae > Pissodes > Pissodes strobi. The sequence continues at coordinate 529,792 of MU182100.1, forward strand.
TATCCATTGACCGATTCTGTTAAAATTACGTGTGTAATTCTTTTCTAAAAGAACTGACGTGCAAATGTCAAACCTCCATGCAGAAATGATTATTTTTTTTTAGCAAAAATTGATAAACCAATTTTGTCCAATGACATGCAATAAAACGGTTTTTATTTTTTTTCTCGAAAACTAAGTGAGATAGGAAAAAAATACAAGAGGCAAAGAAGTCGTATTTTTAGATGCTTAATCAAACAAAAAATATTACAGTGACAAAAAAGGTAGTGGCGTACAGTTCTTTGATAATAATATTCGCTAAACTGCCCCCCGGGACGCCACTGGACTTAATAATTTTAATGTCTTTAGGGCTAAATTAGCCTCTTAATACAACAAATAACATTGCCAAATTTCAACAGAATCGAGTAAATATTTTTAAGACATTAATAATTCCATTTTATATACATATTTTTTTAACATCCTGTATCTTGAAAACTCTGCATTTCCGGACCCATATTTATAGAAACTTTTTTTCATATTTTTTAACAAGGAATCACCCTCTAAAATATCTCCGTCTATTTTTCGAACCCTCTGTATGTATTATAGATCTGTATACTTATAAATTCCTTTGGTTTTTAGAGAAGATAATTTTTACTTTCAATAGCAATTTTAGTTTAATTTTATTTCAAAAAGCTTATATTTACTCATATTTAGCGTTGGTAATCGTCACAATTTAGATTTCCATACGTCATTTGTAGCTATATTTTGAAACTATATTTACCTAATAATTTTATTTCAGTTTTATTTAAAAATTTGTATTTTTCAAATAAAACACCTGATACTAGTAGAGAGAACGCCTTAAGAAAAAACAAAGTATAAAACCTAATCTTCTATATAATTTATAAAAAATTTAACTACAATTTTTATATAAACTAAGTAGTTAAGTAAATTTTTTATAAAATGAGACTAATTAAGTAAATATAGATACCTTTAAAATTAGCGATTTATTATAATAAAGTAAATGATAAGGTACGATAAAGCAAAAAAATCCTGATTTCCTTTAAAATATATAATTTAAATAATAGGTTTTAAAACGAGAATACGAGTGATTTATATACATATTTATATTATTCATAAAAAACTTTCACATCATAAGCATGGATTTTTTAAATTTATGACTCCTTAGTAAAATGTTATCTTGATAAAAACAATATATATGGAATAACTAATTGTTTTCTTCGAACTCATTAGAAAATAACAACTTCGGCTCTCTTGACTGGCGCCTTTGGCAGGAACATCATTTCCTCCTTAAGGAGCAAAATATTTTCCTCCATTGGCAGTAAAAGGACAACATTTAATACTAAAACTCTTTTATTAGAAAATAAACATCAAAACAAACGTAAATTAATTCACGTCATTTTGACACTATCCTGTAGAGTTTATTATTAGAGCTAAAAAGAAAAAAAAAATTATTTAACTATTTATATCTTTTATTTTGGGCTAGGGGAACTTGGATCTGTGTACCTGAGTTTTAGATTTATTTTGAAATGGTATTTATTTAATGATTTTCTTTTTACTGTTTAAATCTAAAAAGTAAAAATTGTAATTATTATATTTCTAATAATTGATATAGAAGTTTATGCTTTATACTTTGTTTTCACTTATGGAGTTCCCTCCACCAGTATCAGGTGTTTTCTTTGAAAAATAAAATGTTTTAAATAAAAGTGAAAAATAAAATTATTAGGTAAATATAATTTCAAAATATAGCTACAGATGAGGTATGGAAATCTAAATTGTGATTTGATGTATGATTTATTCCATACCGCAGACAGTTTTGAGATACGGATCTAAAATTCGGTTCACACATATTGCAAGATTCATACTAATCTTTAACTAAAGATAAACTACAGAGCGATATTTTTTGAAGTTCAGTGACGTGCGTAGAGACAATATTAGTAACATTTTTCTAAAAAATATGATATGCTTAGCAAACGCGCAGGTGATGGTAGTCATTTGTTACTTATTTACATTTGTAGCAGCAAATTATGCTTGGAAAATACCTTAATTATTACAGTGTTTTATTCTAGTCACGTTATTTGTAGAATATATTAAACATACATAAACATTTATGTTTTGAAAAAAATATACCTATTACTCATTTTAGGCAGAAGGTAACGTGTGACAACATCGTCATTATTATTATAATGGTCAATTACGTCGAGAGGCCAAATTTGGTCCATTCCAGACTTTTGCGTGTCGTCATATAAGCTGCTGGATAAATGAAACAGACCAAGCGGTTAGGTTAACTATGTAGTTAAATATTTTGCTACCGAATAAAGATATCGATGCGCAGAATTTAAAAGAGAATTAGTTCTGAACACGCCTGTTTGGTTGGATTTATTGTTTTGATGCATCTTTTTTTCTACAGGATATTAAAATGATGTGTTTTTTTAACCAAAAATAGTTTTGTTTAAGCATTTTTTTGGAGGAAAAAATCCCACTTTTTTGACATTCTTCTTCGTTTAAGAAATTTCGGTTTTTTTCTTGCTTCGTAAATTTCTTTTCTGTGTATGTAGACCTCTCTGGATATTCTAAAAGCAAATTTTGGTAGATAATTATAACACCATTCATTGCAATTATTGCATTTTAACACCATTATTTGCAATTTGTGTATTTTCGTTTCTTCTATATCGTCGTGGCCAATTGCGTGCCCGTAATCGATAGGTATGTATCCATTGAGGAATACCTGACTCTTCTTATATTAACAGTTGTATGCCTATTTTTCTTTAATCTCTAATATCACGCCTTTAAACAAAAAGTAAACCCATGACTTTTTTGCTCCTAACATATCTTAAGTTATTTGAGAAAAATCAAAGCACTTCTAAAATTGAGCGTATTCTGATTTTGGCTAACTACTATGGTAAATAAAAAATAATTTCTGATTACGCTAGAATAAGCCAATGATCGTTTAGATGTTAGCGTTTTAAGTTAGGTAACCCAGCCCAAGCTGATCAGGGTTAGTTTTAACAAAAAAGTGCCAATAGCTTGGGATTATATCAACAATTAAAAAAAAATGGTTTTAAATAAGAGCTTTAGCACCCTATATCTTGAAAACCAAACATATTGGTGTGTTTATAAAAAAAAACACCTTTTCTATATTTGCATACTGTACTCAATTCTAATAACACCAAAAATTAAATAAAAAAACGAGCCACTGGGCCACCACGAAATAAAAGAAAATAAGTTAAAATATATTCATTCCAAATGAAATTGACTTAGGGTGTTATAAACACTTTTTTTAGTAAAAAAATCGAATTTTCATAAACGAAGAGGGATATCAGAAATTTGAGATATCAATTTTTCCTTTATAAACAAACGACCGAAAAAAATGCCATTCAAAATAACGACCGCACCACAGAAGTGAAAACTTCAAAAGGCGAGGATTTGCTCCAGATTATTCAGTTTTGGAGTAATAAAATATTATGTGGTGACGTGCCGTGCCAAAACTCGATATCGCGAAAAGTTTAAATTTAACTAGATCATCCTATATAAAAGACATAATCATTTTTAATCTCTCTTCTTGAACGATTTTTTACATAGACTATCGTCAAATAATCTTTTTTTTGAAAACAAAATTGAGCGAGTCTGCTAGTACTTGAGACACTGATGTGTAAACATATCCTATATCGACATCATCGACATGAAGGTCATGACGCCTGAATATAGGCAAACACTTATTTGGAATTGGTTGCCTATATTCTGGCGTTAGAAAGGACACGTTTTACAAGGAAGCGCTGAAGTAGACTGCGGATGGTTTTGATGTCACATCCGCTTGCACATTTCCGTTCCATTTGGCGAGATTTACCCTCACACCGCCGCCGCGTAAATAAAATGTTTACACATCAAAAAATATTTTCCGAGAAAAACAATCCCTAATTTCTTTAACCTAAAAATCCGAGTTTTTACATTTTCCCTCAAAAATCCATTTTCTCGACATTTTCGAGACAGAGAAGGATTCAGAGAGTTTTTCTTCTCTAAATTCCCTATCGAACATTCGCCTCGGTTTTATCGATCCTCGCGACTTTTTGAGCACTAGAGCGTTCCAAAGTGACCCCTTTTTCAAAAATACACGCCAACAAAAATGCTGGCCATTTTCCGGTTCTCGCCACACGACAGAAGACTGTCAAAAGAACGTGTACAGAAAATGTCATCAAAAGTAATCAATCTTTTTGACTGATATCGTGTATCAAAGCCAAATATTGAAAAATGGCACATTTGGAGTAATAACTCGGAAACGAAAAATCGGATCGCCAAAAACAATTCCAAGGAAAACGAGGTTGACGCTAACTTTACCCGAATGAGCGTCAAGTCTGAAGGCCTAACAACTCAGTTTCATTGTCTACCCAAGAAAAAGGGTGCTGAACCCTGGCTGTCTCTCTCTCTCTCGCTTGAGTCCCGACTTTACTTGAATGAGCGTCACGCATAGCCGAGCCTAACGCGTCATGCGTAACGGCTCAGTGTCATTCACTGCCAAGAAAAAAAGCGTGTTGAACGCGCCAAAAGATGTTTTCACTTCAAAAATTATATATTTTTGTGTGAAAAACCACTACCTATGTAGAAATTTTGGTTTATAAACACGCTTCTCTCTATAAATATCAGTAAGATGTTTCAAACCAGAAAAATCCAACCGAACAGGCGTGTCCAGAAATAAATTCTCTTTTAAATTCTGCAAATGACACAAAATATTTGACTCCAAAGTTAACCAAATATATTGGTTCCCGCGAATTATCCAGCAGTTTATTTAAAAACGACATTATTGCAATTTCAGGTCTAGAAAAATTATAATTTTCTTCCCATGTGATAATATTTTTGAATTAATTAGTGGCAAAATAATCGACAACAAAGAGTTGAAAAAGTTAATTTTTTTAATTAAATTTTCTGAGAAATCATATTTTGCATGAGGAAATTCAGAAGGCTTTTCTGCCTGTAATTTTATTCTTTAGATCTACGTATGAATACAATCGCCCATTAGTTTTCGTTTATAAAATGTCATTATGATATATTTTTTCACCTAATTCTTCTTTAATGTTTCCTCATCTTCCCGTGTAGTCCATTACAAAATTTGAATCACTAAAATCATTTATTGAGAGATTCAATCAATGCCGAAATGCAACAATTAATTTCTACGTATGGATCTGCGTTAAACAATGGCCCTTTTAAGATAATAAATTAGAATGCGAATACAAATATATACGGAATTTATTTCTTGGCCATGATCTCGACTACCAGTTTGTGTGATTCCACGGAGAAACAGTTAAGTCGGGCATAGATTTTCGATTTGTACCGTTCGGTGCGGAGGCTTTGCAATTACCGCGCATGCAAGAATTTCATTATTTTATCGCAGTTTATTGTTTGGATTGCACTAGTCCTATCTATTCTAACTCCTACACTAGAATAGACTATCGATAATGCCCCGTAAATGTAGGATTAAAAATCGACGATTATGTTACGCTAAAAGGCCAACGAAACACGCCTTTGGGATATCTAATCTTGGGAAGAAACTGAAGTTGATCGTAAATTTGGTTCCGTGGGATGCATTGAGTAATTTACTCTTAGACTTTTACAGATACATTCCTTTACTGTTTAATAATTTAAATAATAATAGAGAATTAAATAGAGCATTGCTGAAACTAACCAAATTGAACCCAAATTTCCCAACAACATAATTGCTTACCTAGATACTTCTGTTATGGATAAGTAACTGCAAAATACCTAGTATAGTAACCTAGTTCACTCTATAGTTAATACTACAGTGAAAAACATATCAAGATAACTTAGATAAACAGTTTATTTCTGCAAAAGTTCCACTAAGATACTCCGTTGAGTAAACCAAATCCATAATCCAATAATTATCATAGATATTTTTTAAAAGTATCTATTTGATTTTACAGATACTTTCGTAGCATAAGTATCTGAATATTCTAGGTAAATAATTCGGCTCTTTTTGCAAACTTGATACTCACTCGATCAAAATATCAAAAAAATGCTTTATGAGGTGTAAGTTTTTAATTTAGTTATAGCAGTTGGGTAATTTATTGACGGACGTAACTGTAAAATAAATATATACTGTTTTTTGGTTACTTTAGATATTTCTAGTGTAACGAACCAGGGTTTGTTCATTAATCGAAATGTCCAGAATCTGCCGATCGGCAAGTTGCGGTACAACGTCAAGTATTCATTTAAATTTGCCTTTACCATAGTATTCAGAAGTCTCGTTAGTGCCTCTGCGGCATGGTAGACGAACTAATCTCTACAATTTAAAATCGATATTGGCTTGGTTTTCTTTTGGTGATATTAACGCGTACTAATTCTAGAATGTCGTGTCGATGAGTTTGACAGTGTGTGAACTAGGAAAATTTTCATAGCATGTTATTTTTAATAAATGTCGTGTCAAATGGATATTTTCTTTTGGCTAGCTCGTGTTATTAATTAAAATAGGCTTCCCTACATCAAAATTCTGGGCATCTATTTTCAAAATAGAAGTCGTCTTTTGATTGGTCAGTCGAAATTCTTGAAATGAGAATTTTGGGGGAAGTTCCTATGGTTTCTCGATTTTTCACTAAGGTCACCCTACGTCGGTCTGCAGGGAAAGCAGTGGTTGGTGTCGGATGGAAATTTAATTGATTTTGCCTTTTGTGTGATTTTCCAACCGACCCATTTTTGGAGTTTCAGGCCTTACCTTTGCGTTATCTTTGGTTAGTTGTTTGTTAGTGCCTGGAACTCCCTCCTTAATGGGATTTTAGTACTGCTTTTGCCAGGTGAGTTGACTTTGTTTGTTTTTAGTATCTTCCGTTATGAGAAAGAGAGCTACGTGAATGATCCCTAATTCCGTTCTAATTTCTTTCTATCACTTCTTGCAAAGGCTTTTCCCGTCCACCTTTTAAGGCAGCCTAACGATTTCGGCGTTGAGCAGATAACAATTCCATCACAGGTAAAATATTGATTTTATTTATTTTTTGCTCCCTGATTTTTTCTTGCTATATTATTTTAATGTCTCTGATTGTAAATATTCTTTGGTCATGAGCTATATGCGGAACCTAAAATATATTGATGTTTCACATGGTTCTACCGACGAGTTTTCCTTTTCTTGGCTACGCCCAACCAGGAGTCAAGTTTCCTGCTGGTCTTTTGACTGGGCTATGTCCGGCTTGGATGTAAGAAGTCTCTTGCATTGTGAACGTTTCCTTCCTGGAGAATCCTGGATTCGCCCAACGGATCAGACTGTGAGATATTTAGTTTTTTATAAATAGATAATAATATATTAATTTAATTTTCCATAATATTTGTTTATTAGTTTTATTATATCGAAAACTAGTTTAAAGCATTCTTTGTCTTCATCGTCATAACTGGCTAACTTCAATAGCACTTTGTCATATACTTTTTGGTAGTTTCCACGGTAATTTTTCTTATTTGTAACCAGACGATAACTAGTTAGTATTACGTCCTAAAGGGTTCGATCATGTACTGGGTGGTATAGTACCAATGTAGTTAACGTTTACGTGTATTTGCTTACTTGTTTTTGCAACAGGTAACTTATTTAGTATTATTTTTACTGCTTTCTTATTTTATGACTGGTAATCATTAGTATTTATATTTCGTCTATTATACTCGTTTTCCTAGCCGATGATTATTGATAATTGCATATTATTTATCTGACTTGTTATATAACATGGGATTATTTTTTTATTAGTCCTCCTAATCGGCTTAGGTTTGCTTTCGCAACCTTATTTTTTATAACTAGCTTCCTCTTGCCATAAGTCAGTGATAAACTGACTTATTTACTTAAATTTATTCAGTTTTCAACAAGTATTATACTGCAGGTATTACCATCTTTGTTTTTTATTAAAATAAAACTACCGTTAGGTATACATTTTAGGCAACCTCAATGTGTGGTACCGTAGTACATGTTTCAATTAATTGAGTTGACTAAAAGTCAAAAGAGTTTTTATAACAGACCATCCTACCATTTCATGGTAATAAAGCGATTTTTATTTGCCTATCTATCTTTTTCATTTAATTAACTTTAGTATTGGTGTTCCAAAAGGGAAGTGAGTGTAGTAAATAAATATATCTGATTTGTATTATTTGAGCTTATTAATCTCGTTATTAATTGAATCGTTTTGATTTATTAATTTATCTTTATCCTAAGTTGACTTAAGTTCTGATTTTATTGTTTTTTTTTTATATATTTTTTTTATTATTATTCGTAAATTTCTGGCGTTCACCGCTGAATCATTATTCATATTTCATCTCTGTTGCAAAGTCTAAGCCAAAGCGAGTTCCCTATTACAACCTGGGGATTTTCCCACTTGAGCCGCCTGAAAGTTGGTGGCCACTTAAATAAATACTCCCTCTACTCCCTGAAATTTGAGCTATACTCTATTTCGAAATGATGCGAAGTAATAAATCATTTTCTGATGGCTGATACATAGGCGTACATAATTACGTACATATACGTACATATTTTAAACGTTTACCTGTCCTAATTCTCGGACTTTCCCAGCATTATATTTATCACACTTAGGTTTTTTTATTACTATTGTAAACATTCAAATTTGACGATTTTTTGTATGCATACCCTAAAGTTTAAGTAATTGTAATTTTTCAGTTATATTTGTTCTTCCGAAGAAGACACAGTGTGTTTGTTTCATTTCATAGTTTCAATTAAAATGGCTAATTCAGTTTTCTCTCCAGTGAAACGAGCGAGCAAATGTCCATTTTCTGTTAACGAAAAGAATATTATTCTTAATGTATATGACGCCCTCAAACATCAAAATCCTCTGTATAGCGTTGATACTGTGGTGGAAATGTGTTCGCAAATGACGGGTGTTTCAAAAACGTCGATATATAAATTAAGGTGTGAATGAAAAAGTGGAGCTGTAAAACCACCTATACCATCTTCAGGAAGAAAGACGGTGCCTATCGATGAAGACTACAAACTTATAATTAGAAGAACAGTACATTCCTTTTATTTTAATAAGGAAATACCAACCATCGACAAAATTTTAGGAGCCTTGAAGCAAGACCAAAATATGTCTCCAACGATAAGCAGGAAGAAATTGTGGACAACTTTAAAACAAATGATTTTCAGCTGGGAAAAACAAAGCAGAAAATCGCTCCTAATCGAAAAAGATGAAATTATTTGCTGGAGGAGACATTACTTAAGACAGATAAAGCAGTTTCGAAGTGAGAATAGAGAGATTTATTATCTGGACGAAACATGGCTTAATGAAGGATATACGGTTGGGAAGATTTGGCAAGACAAAAATATTTCAAGTTTTCGTCAAGCATTCTTAGAAGGCTGGTCCACCGGACTAAAACCACCATCTGGGAAAGGAAAGCGACTGATTATTACACACCTTGGAAGTGTTGATGGTTTTGTTGAGGGCGGTTTGTTAATGTTTGAGACAAATCATTCTGGCGATTACCATGAAAACATGAATGGCGCTGTGTTCGAAGAATATTTTGAACAAATGTTAGATCTCATTCCACCTAATTCTGTGATAGTGATGGACAATGCGAGTTATCATTCCAGAAAAGTTGACAGAATACCAACTAATTCATGGAGAAAAGCAGATATTATTCAGTGGTTTAGACAGAATAACATACCATTTGATGAAAGTATGGTGAAAAAGGAACTGTTGTCCATAGTGTCCTCAAATAAAGCTCGTTTCACCGAGTATGTAGTTGACAAAATTGCACAGAAACGAAATATTACTATTCTTCGTCTGCCTCCGTATCATTGCGAATTAAATCCCATTGAAATTGTTTGGGCCCAAGTAAAAAGTTATGTAGCAAGGAGAAACACGACGTTTAAAATGAAAGACGTTAAAATTATCTTTGAGGAATCTTTAAAAAATGTCGATTCTGAAAAATGGCGTAAGTGTATTGAGCATGTTATAAAAGAAGAAGAAAAAATGTGGAAACTAGACCATTTAATTGACCTAATTGTAGAGCCTTTAATTATATCCTTGGAACATGACGAAGCTTCGACGGATTTTTCTGACGACGAAAATGATATACCATAGTTCTCTACATAACTGTTTACACAAAATCGCAATTCTTATACCTTATTATATAAATATTATATGTGATAAAATGTTACAGTAATACTAACTGTTTTTGAATATACATAAATAAGTGAATAAA
>MU182100.1:539986-593665 GCA_016904865.1 Pissodes strobi
TATAATACAGCAGGCTATAACAGCTGTGGCTAAATATTTAGAAATCAAAATTTATTTGACCACTCTGTTAGCGTTTTGCATTTATAAGTAGGTTTTATTACTCCGCACCATTTCGAAATAGAGTATAGGGCTTAATTTTCACGCTTCGACGACAACTCGTTCTGGCCTACGCATCGGTAATTGCAATTTTTCTTAATTTAAATTATTAATTTAATTTTATTCACTCTCAGTTTCTTCAAATATGAAGTAAAGGTAACTAAATAAAATTAAAAGCCCAGAAACAGCGTAGCACTAGATAGTTTTTTAGCTTAAGAAAGAACAGAACTGATTTTAAAAACTGATTTTGAGGAATACCTCAGTACCTAGAATGTTTTAAAACACTTACCCCTTTGAATTTGCGTGGTACATAAATTGAACCATTAAGATCTCATCCCAATATTTTGCCACCCATCTAAGCCTTTATTTTTCAAAATAAAAAAAACTTTAATTACAAATGTTGCAGGATTTTTATTAAACCGCCAGGATCCGTTATCAGATAAAACAGATGTACCAATTTGTGTTTCTTAATGGAACACTGGGATGATATGGTATGCTATGGTAGATAGAGGGGTCGCTCGGCAAGATTTACCCTTCAACACTTCGACCATAATTGATCCTTTGTGTATACCCTTCTATTTTACACGAAATTTTTTATCTCTTTTGAGAACCTCAGAATATTTCGAGGGTTGAGCTTTTGTAGACCTCCAGGTGCGACAAGGGCATTTTTGAGATGCCTCAACTTTTGGCGAGTAAATGCCTGACATTCGCAGAGCAAATGCTCTGACGTTTCACCCATATTTGTCAAAAATCTGTATTGTTCGTTCTCCATTTTCTTGAAATGGTAACTCCAGGGGTCATGTCCAGTGAGAAGGTCTACGACCAGTTTTATCTAATTTTTTTTGTAGCTTGAGAGGTTTTTTGTGTAGTTGGGTGAGTGAGAGATGAGTCTTTTGTCCTGTTTCTGAGTTCATTCATTATGTGTCTTCTAGTGATGCCACAGAATGGTTCAGGCCCGCAAAAGGGAGTCTACGCACCATTTCGTGCGAGCTGGTCAGCGACTTCGTTGCTTTCCACACTCTCGTACCCTGGTACCCACATTAGGGTGAGTCTGTTTTTGTTTGCAGTTGATCTGCAGCCATCCGACAATCCCATAATAGCCGGGACTTGATTCTGCTAGATGCTAACGCTTTTAAGGCTGCTTGACTATCTGATAGGATCTTTGCACCTCTTAGGCCTTTTTTGGCACATTCAGAGATGGCTATATTGATAGCACTTAGTTCTGCTTGAAAGATGGTGGGAGTGTTTCCTAAAGGTGCAGAGATTCGACACTTAACTCCGGATCCCATTCCTTCTTTCATCTTTGATCCATCTGTGTACCAGACAAGTGATTCCTCTCTACTTGTTTTAGTCTTTCCCTTGATCTTTCCCGGTAGTATTGCGGTCTTCAATTACCACTTCAAAGGAGCGATCAAAATGGAGTGTTGTTTCCATTGTATCGGTTGGTTTGGTCATCGCCTATATCTGGATGTCCTTCAGAATTTTAAAGTGACCAGTCAGGTTTTCTGACTTCAGTTTTTATGTCTGAGTGTACTGAGTGACTCTATACGCACTGGTCCAGGCCTCCTTTTCTATGCATATGTGCAGCGGAGGGGGGTCAAGTAGGGTTTCCAGAGCTGCTGTGGGGCACGTTTTCATAGTCCCTGTTATACCCAGGCAAGCCTTTGTACTCTTGTTAGCTTTCGCTGTGTTGTTATTTCTTTTGTTTTTACCCATTACACTAAGCAGGCGTAGATTATAATACGCTTTACAACAGTGTTATAGGACCACCAGATGATGGAGGGTTTTAGGCCCCATGTTTTACCAAAGAGTCGTCGACAGGCCCACAAAGCGCTGCCGTTGCTTTTTTGATAGTTCTTTCCAGGTGTGGGTTCCAGGTTAGTTTCTCGTCAAGAACGATGCCAAGATACTGTAGATTGTTTATTAAATGAAAGATGTTTTGTTTCGACTTCAAAATAATACTAAGAGGTGGTCCATAACTGACCGACACCCCTGGGAGTGGGTCAGTTGCCCACCCCCCCCCCCTGCTGGTGCCCATTGTCGCTACCTGAAATACTATTTGCCCGTTAAAAGAGCATGGTTCTGTTGGCTACTAAATATGATGCCACTGTATTTTCTAGATATTTGCGCCATTTCATTTTTTTTTTTTTAATTAGGCCTAAATTTAGCTATAAAATAAGTTTTGGTCCAGGGGGTAGTCACTGTGGAAATCTTCTGTCTTTTTGCCTGGAGATCTCATAGATATCCGTGAAGATATGTGGAGATCTATGGAGTGGAAATACATGGATGTCCGGTGGAGATACGACGTGGAGATCCGGAGAATCCAAAAACTTCGGGTGCAGTCGTGTAGAATTTTATTGGTCGAAACAAGATGACCTGCAACTAGAGCCCATTTAAATTATTTATGGGCCCATTACAATGCTTGGCACCCACCCAATGATACTGTCATGATCAGACAGGGTAAAAATACAGACTTTTCATAATTTTTTTTATTAAAAAAGTGTTTATATCAGATTTGTGTTAGGGACAGTTTAGTTTTGTTTTCGAGTTCCTGATGAGAAGTTTTGACTTGGGATGGGAATACCAATTTATATTAGGTCAAAAACTAATGTATTTTTGTTGTTGTTTTTCATTTTATTATTTTTTAGTTATCATACAGTGATTATATAACATTTTTTTTCTACGTAGTGTTCCTCTACAATAAGTTTTTTTGTATAATACTATTTTGCTGTTCCTATGTTTTTTTATTTTATAATACCTAAAAAGATATTAGGTTTTTGTTTATGCTTGCAGTCTGTTTTATTTAGTAATATTATTTTGACCAAGTCATATATTACTAAAGGTATTCTTATGTAACACTTTTTTATTTTAATAAAACTAAGTTGATTTTTTTATTGTTTGCTTAAACATTAATAATTCATGTTCAGGTCGAGGTTCAGATGTTGTTTCTTATCTAAAACACTATAACAAGTTGTGAGTAAAATACGGGGGTAAAATAAAACTGAGTTAGTTAACGATACAGTCCTTCGAACGTAATAATCTATTTTCTCCCATGGTACATAGACTACTATTGCTAGGTCAAGCTGGTCAAGTATTACTTACCATTCGTAATAGTCTACTTACTACCTCTAAAAAGTTTGTGATTTATCCATATTATAAATATAGATCCAAATTATTATTAATATCAAACTACCACTTTCTGACAGCAAAAACGTGTTTTTCTCCCAAAGATCTAATTCAATATAAGACTGAAAAGTTATTAACGTATATAGAGGTCCGAAAGAGATTCACGGAGATCCATGGAAATCTAAATAATCTCCATGGAGATCGAAGGATATCCCTGGAGATTCCAGGATATCCCTGGGATTCCAAGGATATCCATGGAGACTTATGGAGTGACAAGAAAATCTTCACAAATTGAGATTTTCTGTCCTAAAAATTCGCAAGTGACTACCCCCTTGGTTTAGAAAGTTCATAGAAAAGCGCATTCACAGGTGCAAAAAAAAATAATTAAACAACTACCTATATATTTTCAGTGATGAACTACAAAACGTATTATTTAAAATGAAAACATTAGAAATATAAAGGGCATCTTAAATTAAAAAAAACGTTCAACATAGTCACCGTTAATAGGTGTAGGGAGATACAAATGGAACAAGAACTTTCCATCGACGAGGAGATGGTATCATTCACTAGAAAGCTGTCAATTATTCAATACTGGAAAGGAAAGCAATGCCCTTGGGTTGCAAAATTTTTGTTTTATGTAGACGTAGTGGTTTTTGCCTATGACTTTCATATTTACCAGGCTTTAACGACTGAAATTGACTGGCTTGAACGGTAGTCCTGAAGTTGTCTGAAAATATTCCAAAGGGACATTACCTCTATTTTGACAATTATTTTACAACACACAAATTTCTAAAAATCTTTCGTGATAAGCAAATTGACGCTGCTGGGAATGTGAGACTACATCGTTTTGGCAACCCACCTGGGAAGACGGACAAAGAAATAAAAAAAAACAGATGCAGCGTGAAAACGATAAGTAAAATTGAAATTATTGATGAAGTTCTAGCGAGAAGATGGGACAAAACCGCACAAGGAAATTGAAAGGCCAGAAGTGGTCAAGCTTTATAACAGATGGAGTATCTTGATCAAATGTTTTAACACTGTCCAATTTTCATAAAATCCCAAAAGTGGAAAGTGGACACGCCATTGATTTAGTCTTGTATTTAGCATGTACTAATAGCTGGTATAAATATATATACACGATAAGGAAGATCGCGGAATACCCAGCATTGAAATCCTAGATTTTCTTCTTTACAAAATGCACATCGCAGCTTGTTTGATACGGCAAAATCGTTCAGCAAAACTCAAAAGGAGATCAGGTAGCAAAACATCCCCAAATACGCCACCTTCATTGCGCGATATCCAATTGGCTCTTGTTGACATAAGCAAGAATGCGTGATGTAAGGGAAAAACCCATATTTATTATATTAAATGTTCCTTGCACTTTTAGTTACAGGAAGAAACAGTTTTAGGTTCTATCGTAAAAAAAAAACAATAGCATTATACTTATTAATTGTTTTTAAAAATTCTTCCACCATCCTTATTTTTTCTCAAAAATTGTCAATAAAAATGTGTTTGGGTATTTTTTGATTTTATTTTACATCCCTTATCTGAAAAAAAAAACACAAAACTGTTTTTAGAGCAAACTAAATCAGGTCTGAGGGGGTTAAATAGGAAAAATATGATACTGTTATTATTGTAACATTTCAAGGCGTCGGCGTCGTCGTTTTATACAGACGACTGAAATCATAAAATTAAACATAGGGCGCCTTTAATAAATGCGAATGTGCGCTTAACGTATGTAAATGCTCGAACCGCGACATGCAAATCACTTTTTAACAATGGCTAATGAACGTTGAGAATTGACCGATTATTTTTTGTCTCGGCGAGTGGTCTCAGATCGGTTTTTAATAACGTTCGTTTGCATAAAGTTTTGGATATACGAATTAGGCGCTTTATGCGTGTCGGTTATTATTTGTATTCTAATATATAGTAGGTATGGGGGGAGGAGGCTCGATAATTTTCGCTTTCAAACTCCCAATATAAATCGGTTACATAATTTGTGTAACAAGAATAATAGTAAAGCGTAGTAGGTATTTAATAATATAATATATGTAGTTTTACTATCCGCATTATATCGAACAGCCCCAGCGTTAAAAGACAATAACGTTTTAAAACATTAATAATTTTAGGCATGATGAATGGTTCAATAAATGAATGAATGAATTCTAAAAGGGACGTCGGCGTCGCGTCGCCTCGTCTGGTTTCCCTAAAATTGTGAACAGCCATATTATCGAAGAACCGTAGGGAATGGTTTCTTAAAGAGTGAAGTTGATAGGCACTAAAGACGCATGACCATCTCGTTCACTCGATCTGACTTCCATCGAGTTATATTTGAAATGTGTCATGTGCAACACCTATTAGTTTGACTCTTTTTACTACTGATGTACAAACTTGAGGTGATATCACACAATAATAATACCATGAACTAGTGAAAATATGTCTTTCTTAGTAACATTCGAGTGAAGCTGGTTTAAGCTTTTCTCCCAACCATAATTTCCGATTATTTCAGGAAGATGACAGTCTCTAATTTATTCTTACAGCGACGCGGGATGCAATACCCTGGCATGTCCTGTGACAAATCAAGATCAGGACTCGTACAAGACATTTATGGCCAACGAGGTACGAGGACTGGAGATTTTCCTTGTTGTTAACCCAAAGTAAGAAAAAATCTTCATGTCTTAAGTTAGTTTTACTTACACGGGCAATTTATTCATGAATTAATTCATGAAGTCACTTCGCGAAGAAAATTGGCAAGTGTAAAATAGCAAATTCACGTGAAATATTGCGTGAAGTTCTTCGCGAATTTATTCACGTAAATAGAACATGTTCCACTCACGTTAATTTTTTCCATGAATTCAGTAGTGCCAATCACAAAAATAAAAATCATGTAAGGTTACTTTTTGTTGTTAATTTCGAACAGAATTAATGTTTTCTAAACAAATTAACCTGAATTGACACATTGCTTGTTTAGAAAACAGGTGTCAAACAAAATAAGCTGCATTAAATGCTTAAAATTAAAGGTGAGCTTTCGATTCCAAATTTTATAGTTTACATTTTTATATTTAAAGGAAGTTTGCATTTATATTTGGATTGAAATACATTAAAAATTTTAGACTTACTAAACAACAAATTATGTTCCTAATCGAATCCACAACATCCAATGTTGTATGAAGTGGGGCATGAATAATCTAATAATACTTACTAACTCGAAGACTGATGACTTTCAATTTCATTACAGAGGATTTCAATAAACAATATGGAATCGTTGGTTGTGAGGAGATTAGAAAAAATATTACGAGCCCAATAAGTGGTGCTGGCATGCAAGATATGTATATTCCTTACTCTGTGGTGTTTCGACCTATTTTAGTTTCTTAAATCCTGTAAGGGCAAGTGAGTAAAATTTAGAGATGCGGATTGTCGAGCCAGAGGAAGCTTATCCAAGTATTGAAAAGAAGTATAGGAAAGGCCATAATTTGATGGAACACTAGATCACCTGAATGAATCAGGTTGAACTAGTCAATTATCTTCAGATACTAGGCCATCTAACAACAAGTGAAACTATCAGCTAGCACCCAAAATAAAAACGTAAGACATCAATGACCTCGGAATCAAGTACACTTATTCAAAAGCTACAAAGTTGTCCTAATTATCCAGATTACAAAGATGCTTTTCTTTTGTAAGTATATATTTGAAATAGTTCTTTTTTTTACTTTTGCGCACTATACTAGTTCGTAATCACAGAAAGAATTTTCTTCATCTTCAATTTCTTCTTATTTACCTACTATTATTCTGTTTCTTTGCTTCCAGACCACATTTTATTCCTCACATGACATATTCATAGTAATAATTAGATGTAATTATTCTATTATTTCCTTAATAGACTTATCACATAATGAATTAATTATCTGTAACCCAAGCTAAAACAGTGTGCTTATACCAGTTTAGCAACCCTTTTTATGAGCAATGACTTTCTCCAAAATTAGTTTTGGGCCTGGGAAGGGAAAGGGAAATAAAATGTCCTGCGCGTTGTAGAATTTTACGAAAAACCATATTGGATCTATACTCGACGCGCCGAACAGATTCACCAAACACGGATACACTAATTCTTCTTATTTTATGATTCCATTGATTCCAAACATAGGAACTTTGATTAATACACTATATTTTTATTTTTTGTGTTATGGATAAGAAAAATCGAAATGAAAAACAAAACATTGGGTCGATTCAATCATAAAATAAGACGAATTGTTTCCGCGATTGGTGAATCTGTTCGGCGCGTCGAGTATAGTGTTTGAGGCTAAACAGCAAGAAGATAGTGCTAATTAATGTGCTTTTATATTTTTCTAATAATATGCTTATTTAAATATTATTAATATATACTTAATACATGTTTATTATAGATTTATTTATTTGCAATAATTAACAATTTATCATGTTGCCGTTCTACAGCACCTTCTTCGAGAAAGTAGTTCTTAAATTCTTCACGCATTGCAAGGCTCCTTGTTTTTGGCCTATTTCCACTTTGTTTTGATTACCCAAATTTAAAAACATAGCTTGTATAAATGTCATCATCTCTCGTGGGAGTTGGATCCTAAGCTCTCAAGAAGTTGTAAAGGACGCAACATGCTAAGGTAATATCTTGTATTTTTTGGGCGCTTAAGTTGGTCGTAGTTAAAAAAATGCGAAATAGGTTGACCAGAATTCCAAATGCGCTTTATACCACTCGCCTACCACGGCCCACGGCTTAATCTGTAATTGAATATTCTTTCTTGTTCGGTCATGTTTCTATTGTTTATATTTAAACATTTTAAATAGTAATAATAAGATATCAATTTTTTGTGTTAGTGGTTGGTGAAAATGATGAACTGCCAAAAATTCATGAAGTTCTTGGTCCATGTAAAGCTGACGTTAATTCATGAAGAAATTGGCGAAGAAATTCGTGAGTTAATTCGCGAATAAATTGCCCCGTGTACAACTAGCATTACCTGCATTACTGAAATTATTTTGAATTATACACGGTGCGTCAAAAACTTATGCGTGAAACTACCGTGTATACTTCTAATTGATACCTCTATTATTTGCTCTATTGACTTGATTCAGGTGGATTAAAAGTGTAAAAAAGCCTTTTTGCCTTAAATAAAAATGGATTATTATATCTGTGTTTAGAATACATTAACCTTAATCAAGTTAACTCAAGTTATCCTAGCTGGTATGGAAACCATGGTTTGGAAAAACCTGCCACCTACCGCAAATGGCGCCGACAGCCGAAAATCGAAATATGTTCATCACGACTAAAGATCAGTGTAAGCGAACCATTGACGAGAGCAAGGAGGGATATAACGAGCAGATGAAGAACAAGCTTCTCAACTGTCCTAACGGCTCTAGATTCTTTTGGTCAGTAGCCACAGCTGTCAATGAAGGTTTCTCAAAGACATTAATCCCACCACTGACCAAAGATGATAGCTCCATAGCGGAAACAGCCAAAGAAAAAGCGGACACTCTTGCCGAAATGTCTGCATCAAATTCTACCTTAGATCCTCAAGAAACGACTCCCCCAACTATTCCGAGAGTGAATTCCTCAATGGCAGGTTCTTCGAGAAAGTAGCCAATGAAAGTGAAGCGAATACTCAAAAGCCTACCACAGGAGAGCATGGCGTTCCCGCAAGCTTAAGAAATGTACCGCTGACCTAGCAGCTTCACTATGCAGGCCTTTCTGCCTATCATACAGAACTGCATGCTTTCCTTCTAGCTGGAAATGCGCTCAGATGCAACCAATCCCGAAGAAAGGTAAGAAACGATTCGAAATAACTACCGTCCAATTGCTTTAGTTCGCATCATGTCCAAAGTCAGGCACCATAAGCGATCGCCAGTATGTCTTCCGCAAGCACCGATCAACGGGAGATCTCTTGACATACGTAACCTGCGGACCAAAGCCATCGAGAACTACGGCGAATCTCGTGAAACATATTCATAGCATTTGATAGGGTATAGCATGACGGACTACCACTAGCACTGCTTCTATAGCTATTCAATTTCTTAAGGGATCGAAGCATCCAAGTTGATATTGATTGGCATCTCTAGGAGGAACTTAAAATCAATGCCGGAGTTCCTTAAAGGTGTATATTATCTCTCAAACTGTCCTGCTCTATATCAACGATCTCTTAGACAGGACAAACAATTATATTTACAGCTTTGCAGACGACAGCACTCTTATATCCTCATACATCTCGCGGACTCCAATGACCGCTGCTCGTTCCCAACGCGAGCAAGAAAATCAGATTACTGCCATCAATGAGGATATCAACGCCATCGTGGAATGGGGTGAAGAAAACAATGTCCAGTTTAACGCAGGAAATACTCAAGCAGCTTTCTTCTCAACAAAGCAAACACCGCAGAACCTGTCTTATCAATGACAGGATAAACACTAGCTCTGGCCTTATCCATACGCTTGCTGGGCACCAACGTACAAAATGGCATGTCTTAGCGAAATCACATCATCAAAATTGCCAAGGCAATAGCATAAAACTTAGGAGCGCTCTATATAGAGCAAAATAGTTGTATACACCTCACCTGCTCTTACTGCTCTATAAGGCTCAGATAAGACCATCTCTGGAATACTGTTCCCATGAGTGCACCCAAACACTTGTTCAAGATATTGGACTACATACAAAGGAGAGCAGTCCATCTTGTGAATGACCCAGAGTTGACTAAAGACCTTGATAAACTTGAACATCGAAGAAAAGTGGCGGACCTATCTGTTTACCATCGGTACTATTACGGAAGGTGTTTGAACGAGCTGGCACTTATGATTCCGCCCAGAGTTATGCCAAAAAGAATCACCCGTCAAACACAAGCTGATCAACATCAACATACGATTCAGTTGCGAACATCTGAGACGTCGCTGTTACGGAACCCCTTTATCTGGAAGACTGCCTCGCTCTGGAATGGACTTCCGAGTAACGTCTTTCCCGAAAACTACAATGTACACCGTCTTCTCCGCACACGCACCGCTCGTTGAGTGATATAGGATTTTCCTTTTGTGTGTGCCGAACATAAAAAAGCCAAAAAAAAACTGGATTAATAGACATAGTTGTTTATTCCGATGGAGTATCTATGATCGTTCCATTCATGTAAATACAATTATTGTCCAACTTGGTTAACCGAATTACTAGCACCACTGGAAACATCCTAAATCTCTTGATAGCAACTTACTATGTAGATGTCGTTAAACCTTTAAAATTCCTAGTGGGCTTTAAAAGCATATTTTATTTTTACTTCAACATTATTACGCAATTCTCATGTTCTTGTTGTAGGATCTCGTTGAATTTAAGTTATCATTTCCGATGATAACACCACTTAGCTAGGAATGTGAATCGATGAGATTCTATACCACACGTGTGCGAGCTTCGCATTATTTGCGACGATGGCTTACGATAGATCATGAACACGACCATGCAGAACCAGACACAGCTGAATGCAATTCTAATTAAAAAAATATTTCACAAAGAATTTGAAATGGGCATTTAACTTGCTTTGCAATTTTTTATTTTTCGCAGTATACTACTAATAGTTTTTATTATAGGCTGCAGCAGGGTGTTGAAAATTCCTCTTAAAACATATTTTACTGTTAAACATTTTTTTTACGACAGCCATAAGATTTTAAAGAGCGTTTCACCCTAAAAGTAATTTTCATAGCTTTTTATTAAACGCGACAACAGTAATAAAGCTAGCCGTAAAACACGAAATTATTTTAAATCGTACCTATTAAAACTTATAGGTAGGTATAAAGATTGTTACGTTCAGAATTGCGAAAAATGTTGTTAAAAAGTACCTAGTTACTTTATTACATTTACTTTCGTGGAAAAGTATTTAGATCCTTTCCTTTAAGTAAGTACTGATATTGGATAAAGTATCCTGATACCCTAATCGAGTTCGAGTATCTATAAACTGTTGCAGAAAAGCTATTTACCTTGACTGCGTGTGTAGATAGATATTTTTTCCATGAAAATAACTCTAAAACAACTGAATGATTTTACAAGCATCTTAGATATGATAGGATATCTAAGATGCTATATAGTATGCAATAAACTGAAGTATTTCCCATAAAAATAAACCATCATCGCATCAAATGTTTCTAGTAGGTAGTCCAAAATGACCTACGTGACTCTAAGATATCCAAAAAGTATCTAAAAATCTGCATATTTATTTAACATATTTCAAAAGCATCTAAATAAAATTTGACTAGAATGAAATGCCGTCGAAGTCACATTTTTCTTGAGCGCTGATATAAGAAAAGTGTTTAAGATTTTCTAAAAATGTCTAAAGTACTCCAAAAGTATCTGTTATATTATAAGAGTATCTAAGCTCTTTCAACAGAATCTAAAATAACTTTAAAAGTATTCAAGATTTGTAAAATTAAGGTGTTTAAAATGTATCTAGCCTACGGAGGAACTCCTCAAAGAAATAAATAAGTTTTAAAATATGATATTGCTTGCGCATTATTGACTTTGAAAAGTATCTAAGCTGATCCAAATTTAATAAAGATACTCTTAAAATATTGAAGATACCGCAAATTTAATTAAGTAATGTGTTAAAAAAACCTTTAAGATAGACATGAATAAAAGTTGTCTCCAAAGGGTATCTAAGATATTTCAACAATATCTTAAGTATCTACGCCAAAAACTTAAATGTCGCAATACCATATTTAATTTAGGAACTTTTAAGATACTTGCATAGGCTAGGATATTTTGAAGAGTATGCAGATACTGCAAAATTTTACTAACATACTAATAAAATATTAAATATCTCCATACTGATCTTAAATACTGCGTATGTAAAATAAGGCAGGTATTTCAAATGATTTTCAGGCAACGACGTATTTCCTACACGTTGATTTGAAAAGGTATCTAAGATAAGTATCTGGGTTTGTTATTTTAAGTATCACATGTGCTACAAAATCATCTTAAGATACTCGAATAGTATCTACGATAATCCCAGAGTATCTAAGTTCTTAAACGCTCATAATATGCTTCAAAATTGTCTTAAGATAATTAAAAAATTATCTAAGTAAAAAAAATGCAAGATTATCTAAGGTATTTCTTAAATATTGAAGAAGCCTGGAATAGGAAATCATGTAGTTCATTTAAAAAGAGTGTTTAAGATATTCCCAAGGTATTTAAAGTTCTTCAAACTTAACTAACACAATGCAAAAGATCTGAGATACTTAAACAAAGAAGTAACTGTTACGAGAAAGACTAAGATACATGTAGTTAGTTTTTGCTTTGCGAAAAATGTGATTTGGACATATCTAGTTGCATTAAGTACTCACAGGTCTGTTTTGAAATAATTTTGGAACTGGAAAATATTTAAGTAACAATACTGCAACATTATCTAAGGAATTTAGATCTAGTGAGAAATACTATGGTGTCGACTAAAAAGTATCCGAGATTTTTCAAAATTATCCAACATACTGCAACGGTATCTAAGGTATTTCAAAAGAGAAGTAACTGTTACTAAAATACATAAGATACATACTTTTCGCCTTAGGAAGCAAGTGATTTTGAAGTATCTAGTTACTTTAAGAAACCATCCTCGCCGGTGTGTGTAGGAATTATATTAAACCTTTCCATGAAAGTTTCGCCTTGTTAAAGGACAGTAGAACTGGAAAATATCTAAGTAAAGATGCAACATTATCTAAGTAATTTTCAAAGTATCTGATTGAAAAGGTATACAAGGTTCTTGAAAATTATGCAACATACGGCAAAGGTATATCTGAGATACCTCAAAATAAAAGTAACTGTTACAAAAATACCTGAGGTATTCTAGGTAAATAGTTCCTTTTGCAAGAGGTTTTTAGATCCTGGATAAATTTTTCGAGATACTTTATCGAATAAAACAATCTATTTACATCAACATAATTTTTTCTAAAACATAATTCTGAAGTAACTTCTGAAAAGAATCTCGATTCTCTAAACAAACAGTTCTCTATTCGCATAAGTTCTTGGATGCTTAAAAAATGTATCGAAGGAAATGGTTTATTTAGTCACGTTAAGGTCATCTTCAATATTGGCAATGTTGATTGAAAAACAAGTTTGTTGTATTATTCAGGTATTCCATAAAATCTAAGATGTTTTCAAAACTTTCTGATATACTGCAAAATTAAACACGATATTTGAAACGTAGGTATCTTAGATACTAAGGTAATCCACAAATGAATAAATATATTACGAAGTGAAACATTCTTTCAGCGTTAAATTAAAAATGTTCCCAACATATCAAAAAGTATCTTAGATATTATGGGTATCCTACCATAATATCTAAGATACTAGGATGCAATAAAATATACAATAAACTGAAGTATTTTCCATAGGAGTAAACAACCGTCGCATCAGATATTTCTAGTACATAAGTTATTCGAACGTTACGTAAGATACTCTTAGATACCATAAGGTATCCAAAAAGTGTCTAAAGCACTGTATATTTATTTAACGTGTTTCAAAAGTCCCTAGAATACTACATAATTCCTTTTTTTTTTCTTAAGGGCTGATATAAGAAAAGTATTTAAGATATTTTAAAAATGCCTAAAGTTCTCCAAAAGTATCTGTTATACTGCAAGAGTGTCTAAGGCCTTTTAACAGTTTTTAAGATAACTTTAATAGTATCCATGATTTGTAAAATTATCGAAGAGGTTTAAAATGTACTCTTTACTCCTCAAAGAAATAAAGATCTTTCAAAACAAGATATTTCTTGTGCATTATTGAATTTAAAAAGTATTTAAGCTGATCCACATGTAACATCGATACTCTTGAAGTATTCAAGATACTGCAAGTTTAATTAATTAAGTGTTCAAAAACATTTAAGATAGATAGGAAAAAGTATCTTAGGTACCTACTCCCAAAAATTAAATTTCGCAATAACATATCTACCTCAGGACCTTTTAAGATACTTGCATAAATTAGGTATTCCAAAAACATATTTTCTAGAGTCCAATGTAATGCAAAATTTTAATAAGATGCTCATAATATAGTAAATATTTTCAGACGTATCTTAAATAATACATATATAAAATAAGGTTGGTATTTCAAAAGTTTTTCGGGCAACAAGGTATTTCTTAAAAATATAAAGTCTTCAAAATCATAAATTTCCTACACGTTGACTTGAAAGGGTACCTATCTAAGTTAAGTATCTAGGTTTAGGTTATTCTAAGTATAAAATCATCTTAGGACACCCGAATTGTATCTAGAATACTACCAAATTATCTAAGTTCTTAAATGTATATAATATGTTGCAAAAGTATCTTAAGACACTCAGATAATAAAATATCTAAGTAAAGATACTGTGTCATTATCTAAGGCATTTCCTTAATATTGAAGAATCCTTGGAAATCATTGTTCTCTTCATTTAAAAATAGTGTTTAAGATATTCCGAAAGTATTTAATGTTCTTCAAACTTAACTAACATAATGCAAAAGGATCTGAGATACTTACACAAAGAAGTAAATGTTATGAGAAAAACTAAGATACAAGTAGTCAGTTTTTGCTTTGCGAAAAATGTAATTTGGAAGTATCTAGTTGCATTAAGCAACCATACTCGCAGGTCTATGTTGAAATTATATTAAACCTTTTTATGAAAAATCAAGTGTCGCCTTGTGAAAGGTCACTAGAACTGGAAAATATCTAAGTAAAGATACTGCATCATTATCTCGATCATTATCTAAGTAATTTTCCAATCCTTGGCGTCGATTGAAAACTATCCAATGTTTTTCAAAATTATCCAACATACTGCAAAGATATCTAAGATATTTCAAAAGAGACGTAACTGTTACGAAAATTCCTTAAGATA
Organism: Pissodes strobi; assembly: GCA_016904865.1. Lineage (NCBI taxonomy): Eukaryota > Metazoa > Arthropoda > Insecta > Coleoptera > Curculionidae > Pissodes > Pissodes strobi. The sequence continues at coordinate 555,050 of MU182100.1, forward strand.
CATAGTTTCGCCTTATGAAGAAAGCGAATTTGAAATATCCAGTTACTTTAAGTAACCATACTCGCAGATCTGTATAGGAATTATATTAAACCTTTCTATGAAAAATAAAGTTTCACCTTATGAAAGTTCTCTAGAACTAAACTTGTCTAAGTAAAGATACAACACTGTTTTAGGAATTTTCAAAATATCTAAGTAGAAAATTCTTTCGCGGTGATTGAAAAGGTATCCTAGCTTCTTGAAAATTTTGCAATATACTGCAAAAGTATTTAAGATACTTCAAAATAAAAGCAGCCGTTACGAGAATACCTAAGGGCATAACTTTCGTCTTACGAAGAAAGTGATTTCGAAGTATCTAGTTACTTCAGGTAGGCAACTAGATACTAGCGAGGAAGTATATGCAGTTGAAGTTATATTAAACCTTTCTATGAAGGATCAAGTTTCATCTTGTGAAAGTATGTACACCCGAACTGACCAATCGATTGATAAAACCATTTCGCTTTCGACTATGCAATCTCTTGTCGCCTAAGGTTGCCATTTTTTTGTCTTTAATACCCGACCGATTTCTTCAAGTCATTGACTCCTGAACGTGATGTTTTTTGTTTTTCGCTTTGTGATGTAAAAATTCGCGACTTTTACCCAACGAGAAAGGAAAACTGGCAAATTTTATTATATCCCGCAATAAACGGACGAATACAGGATCCGTTAGGTTTAATGTTTGACTGATTTGTCTGTAATACAATGGGCGATAAAAACACGTTTATGTGTGTGTGTGTGTCTTGTTTCCTTTCGTTTGTTGCCCGCGGCCAGCTATGGACTAAATAAAATACAAAAACTGAAAGTAGTTTAATATTAACAGGTATTTATCAAAATTCGTTACGTTTTAGCGAATTTTGCGCATACTACTGATCATCCGGGATTTTGGTAAAGCTATTTATTTATAAGAACATTTTGAAAGAGGAATCGATACTAACTAAGCAATTTTTTTTCTGACAGGCATGAGTGATTAGTTATTGCTTTAAAACATTATTATTTATTAAATATTTTTGTGAGCAAAAGAGGCAGCGCATTTCCCAGAAAATATAAAATTTTTTGAGGGAATCCTTCCACGACGCGCTTCACTTTTTCCCGTATATAGAACATTACCGCAAAATTGGAAATTTTACTCTGGTTGGCAATACTGGCAATGATCGATAACCAAGTACATTAGTACCTAACTCTTTATAAGTATAACATTTTGTGTTATTTCAATAAGCCAATGACTCTTTCGGCCTTTTGCGAAAGTAAACGATTTTATTTCAAAACCGATCCCTTCGGGTTACCCGCAAATCGAAACTCGATTTCGATAATTAAAACCAGGAAAATTAGGTTGGCAATTCGTACCCGTTGCGGTTTTGTTTATTATGAAACGAGACAATTAAGTCATAATATAGATCGATATTGATTTCGAGTGAAAAATTGCAAATACTGTGCAATCGATCGGACTATTTTTATTTATTGTGCTGTTGTTTAATCACCTTTTTGTGAAAGGATCTATTCGTGTTCATTACAGAATATGAGTCAGTGTAATTAATTCCAGCCAGTTTAAAAGCGTCCATTCTATAGAGAACAAAAGTTCAAATATAGTTATAAAGTATCAGACAATCTATTACACTACGTCATTTTAGAATATCTATAGACTCTGGCACTCTGGTAATATATACGAGTCTGCCCTTAAAGCAATGACGTATTACGGTACGACAAGTACGTGGTCATAATAGATCATACTTGCTGATTTAGGCTAGTTTATGTTATAAAATATATAAAAACTATAAACTTTTGAATATACATATTTAGTTCCTAGAGCTGATTTCTGACACCGGCACCCTATATATATTTTTATATATTCAAATTTTCCTTTAAATTTTGTTTTCAATAAGAGGTCATAAATAGGTATTTCTTCCAAAAATGATGCCTTAAGAACCACTTTTAAAATTTCAATATGGTGCCCTATGACGTGAGACTAGATTTTTCAAACTTTTTATTATAAGTTGTAATTGTAGTAATATAGATATTAATTTTATACAATATATTAGTATTATGTTTCTGACCTAACAAAAATAAACTTGTTAAAAATACTCCTGGATCGTGATTTAGAAATAATAATAATAATAACTTCCATACTGTGAGCCCTTGTTGGAATGGAAATTCAGAGGAGAATCTGAAAAAGAAAACTACACACGAATAATATTTAAAAGTAAAACTTCCGGTTAGACCGTATTGAATGTTAAATGGCAATCAAATTATACAGATGGCGTCGTCAACAGGCAAAAGACGACGCGACGCTTCTGAAAAAAAATGCATTTATTTGCTGTAAAAAAAAAACATTTCCAGTGTGGGATTTTATATAATGTGTGGTGGACTTTTCCCATATTTTATGCAGTAAGAGAATAATGGAAAGGTAAAGGTTCTTATCGACAAAACTAGCGTTGTTTGCTGTGACGCTGTGACCACAGCAACTCAACCGAAAAAACAGAGATTATTGTAATTATATCTCAAAAGTTCAGTGGATGAACTGACTGACAAAAATAGAATCCTTTAGGAACATGCAGAATTATGGCAGCAAAAGTTTATGGATTCTCGCCAGGAAAAAGGTAAACAAAAGCTTTGGTGCGCTTTCCCGCATTTAGTGTCCTGCACTACGCCACGTTGTCCTGTGAAATAACTGGGGGGTAATGATGTCATTGTTGCTGATGTTCACGTACCAACTGCATGAAGAGGCCACGAAGAATACTTCAGTAGTAAGAATAGGCTCGAAAAAGGAACGAATGCGTCACGAGCTCCCACCGTGTCTAAGCCCCAACCGAGGCCCCAACGAACTTGGTGGTTAACGAGGTATAGAAACAAAAACAACCAGAGAATGATGGGTTGAAACAAGTTGTTTATCAGCGAAACAAAAAAATATCGATTCAAAATTAATACCGAACTGTGTAGAGGGTACGAAAGGTGATAGTTCTTCCTTGAAGGCTGTAGAACCAGGAAATCTGTCATGACTGCTTGTTTTACGACTGGCAACGGAGAAGATATAAAAAATTACCTGAAGATAAATAACTTTCCAAGTTGTTACTGTGAACTGATCGTAACCAAAAGGAAGAAATATGATTTCTTCAAACTGGATATTCCAACTAACAAGACAAAGGCGGAGATCCTTAATCCCAAGTTTTAAACCTAACAAAAATCGGATCTGCAAACAGACAAATACCAGTAAAGAGCAGACACTAGGAAGAATTAAGTTACTCCTATATAATTTACAGTCAATAAGGAATAAGATGCATCAAACCGAAACTGCCGTGCTTGGTGCTCTGTCTATCTGAATGTTGGCTATCCGAAGAAGAGCTGAGCGCTCTGAGTGCTGATGGATTTCAGATTCAAATTCATTTTTTGATTGGTGTCACTACTGTAATTACAATGCACACAAGTCACACAAATTTCAAAAAAGATCACACATATACTCACATGAGTATAGCTAAAATATAGTACTAAAAATAGGATTAACATATATAAAAACATTAAAATTCTAAAGTAATTAAAAACATCAACAAAACAATATTACAAGACAATAAAAGTTTTCACATATTTATGTTTTTTATTTCAAAATATTAGGTCATACTTCTCAAAGGCATCTAAAAAATGAAATGCCCTCAAAATTAAAAAGTTCTGCACCATCCTTTGAACTGCTGTAGCGAAAGATCCCTAACCGCCCTGGGAAGACTGTTAAGATATTAAACCGCCAAAAAATCCGGCCCCTTCTGAGACTTTGTAAGTCTAAAATAAGGTGTTGTTAGATCGCCCTTGTTACGTAAATCGTATGTATGAAAGTATTTGTTTATGTTATGTTTGTTTTTGCATGAATAAGAATTTCCACCATAAAAACACACGGAAAGGTCAGAATTCCGAGATTTACGAATGCACTCTGACAACTCTCACAGCTCTACGCTGCAGAGCAAAAACTCGCGGCTTCCCAGCCCCACACCAGTATACAATCCCATAACTTTCTCCAATCTACGATTTCCTAATTTACGTTTATTTTCAACAGCTCTCCCTCCACTATTGCTGTTTTCTAGAGCATTTTCAACAACAAGATCGATGTCGAGTTTCTGTTTTGCCCGATCTGTCATTTCTGATAAGCGTCTGGGTGCACCATTGGCATGGTAATGCGTGTAAAGCTTTTGGCACGCAAGGCTTTTGATTTTTGGTCAATTGCTCTCAGAACCTGGTGGTCCAGTGGTTAGATAGCTGTGCTTGTGAATTACGTGATACGATGGCGCGGGTTCGATTCCCGTCAGTGCCAATTGAATGCTTTTATTCTTTTTAAGGTTATGTTTGGTTCTTTTTTAAATTTGGGTTAATTTTGGTTAGGTTTGTTTGGTTACGCTCCAGAGCGAACAAGGCGAGCGGAGGGCCATGCGTGAATTAAATTATAGTCACCGACATCCATTCCGATGTACCCATACTCTGGTCATTACTGTGGGCGTGATTTTTAACTGAACGTCATTTAGGTGTCCGAAGTAGGTAGGTGATTTCGGCGGTTGAAACTTTATCTGTTAAATCAGTAATACGTTCCGGCGTACCATCCGATGCTTTTTGTTCCAATGTTGCCATGTGGGCTTCTAGCTGTTTACCTCCACTTTTTGTGTTCTTTTATGTTGGTGCGATCTGTTCTCTTGTTGCGTTTTCGCCGTTTCCCTGTATGAAATGCAATTTCACCTTTAAGAGTGTATTGTTTTCCAGTACTAGGTTGTTCTTATCTTCTAGCTCTTGAATAATTCTTAAAAGTAAGTCGACATTTACAAGATTTTCTGGTTTTTCTATTCTTCTTTGTCTGTCTTCAGCGGAATGTTTAGAAACAGGCGTCTTCTGATTTGCAGCCTGCATTAAATAAACATGCAGGACAGAATTTTTCTTTGTAATGGATGCAGTTAGCGACTCCAAGCGTGCTTCTTTTACACTGAAAACACACAAAATGCGAACTATTACTCTCGGCAACCAACCGTACGTCTGCACTGTAGGCCATTCTTGATTTAAAAAATGCATACACATTCCGAGCTGAGTTCAAGAATGGACGAACAGCAATTATTATTGGAAGTGAGTCATTACAGATGTATTGAATTTTAGTAATTTTATTGTAGAAAAATTTGTTGAGGTGTGTGGTGTATTTTTAAATGATTTTGATGGCTTGTAGTATGTTTGAGTTAGGTGAAGTTAGGCCTCCCAGTGGCAGATTGGACACTTTCCTGGAGGCAATGGAAATATAGTCTGTCGAATAGGTCATCAGAAGCGGATTGTTTTGGTGGGGAACTTCAATGTGCTTTGAATATCATGTACTTACTTGGAAGCTATGCATTCTGGAGGCTGATTTCTGAATCGATGCGTAGGTGCTCTTGTCTTGACAATTAATTTATTTCCATCCATAAATTTCTCATATTTATCATTCTCTACACAAATAGCGGAATTTCATATTTCAAATCATGAGGGACAAATGGCTGGTACCCAAAATTTCCAGAAAGCCTATAGATGAATTTATCAAGACCACATACAGAATCATAGGGGTATTAATGAGTTCTTTGGAGCTATGGAGAACATCTAATGTGAATTTATTAAATTTAAAGTAATGAGCGCCGGTTATAACTTTAATGCTTTCATGTCGATTTTAAAGGATGCATTTCCAGAATAAATATTTACAAAGAGGTCAGATCATCCAAATAAGGTAGGCTGGTTTTCTGGTGGTCTCAAGCGAATGAGAGGGACCTTATTGCTTATGAGTGAGATGTGTAGGAAATATGATAGGGCAAATGATCGGCTCTACTATAAAAACTTGAAAAAAGACGATATAAAACTGCTATAAAGGAAACAACGAGAGTTTCAAATGATATAGATCGATCAAAAAATCCCACTAAATCAATAAGGGATATTATTAATGTTAAAGACAGCAGTGGGGGTAAAGAATTGAAGTGTTCAATAATTCTTGAGCAGTTCAGTTATTTTTTAGGTATTGCACAAAAAGCTCATTAAAGATCTCCAATGAGTAACTGTGATTCTCTTTCTCACCTGTTTCAAACAAATATCACCTGTGATAAACTTAGCTTTAAAGAAGTAATTTATAATGATGTTAGGGAGATCATAAATAGTTTGAAAAGTAAGATAAGCTATGATATTTATGGATTGAGTGTACATATCATATTGCCAATTAAGCATCAAATTATCATACCACTTACAAACTAAATTAATCTGTGTATATGTAAATATGAGTGTCAGAACAGCTGTAGTTTCGCCAATTTACAAAAATGGATACAAAATTTGTAAACAACTATTGTAGGTCTATCTCCTTGCTTCCCATTGTTTCCAAAACCTTTGAGAAAGCAATGGCAACTTAAAGTATACATTTTTAAACGCTATTCGATTGATTATTATCTAAGTGCCAGTTTGGATTTAGACAGAGTACCACCATACATGATGTGCTTGAAGTCTAGCATAACTTCATGAACGGCTATGAGGACCGCGGAATAAAACTTTATTCTACTATCTTAGCAAAGACATTCGATGACTTATTGCTTGAAAAGCTTGGTTATTATAATTTAGGAGTATTAAACTCACATCCATCAGTTACTTTCAAGTAGTAAAAGCCAGAGATCAAACTTCTGCGCCAACAAGTATAAACGTGGATGTCCCTCAAGGCTCTGTGCTAGGGCCGGTTCTCTTCCTAATTTTTGTCAAGATTCTACCACTGGGACACCAAACAGGTAAATGTGTGCTTTTCACTGATGATACTACAGACTTTGCAACTGAGGGCTCTGGAACAGGAGTCGGTGCAAGCCTAACAGCAGGTTGAGGACTGTTGTAAGTAAAACTCAAAACTGTTTGTCTAGTGGCTTAAATAATAAATATCGCCACTGAATGCACGTAATAGTAACCAAGCGCCGCCAAAATTCTCGCATAAACTAACTTTGAGGCAACGCATCACAAACATACGACTCGACTCGCTTGTCCCAACGTTCAGATTTATATTCTGAGAAAAACCTGCATTTTTATGCGTGTATTTGTTTTCAAACCTGTTATTAAAAAGTGCATTGCAAAGTTTTTTTTATCTCCAACATGTTTCATTGACAAACAATACTGATTCTTGATGCTTTTTCTTGTTTAATCAAACATCAAAGGTAAACGAGGTACAAATCAGCGTTCACATTGACCCACATAATATGAGCAAGCCAATATTTACCTGCGTTGACTTGTGTGCCTTCAAATTAATTGAAAATTGATAGTAATTAAAGATGTAATTAACCAGGCGGAGCGGGTATAGTAAGTTTAAATAATGTGTCCGAGGAAGTAGACATGCTACCCAGCAATTAGTTATAGTGTCTATTCTTATATTCTTTTAAGGAGACGATTGGATAGTAATTTCGCTTTAATTCACAGTAGTTAAGCTAAAATTACATTTTTCATTTCGAGAAAGACAAATATTTTTGGTGTGTAAACAAACATCTTACGCGGCGATAAGGTAAATCTCGGCAAATTGGACGGAAATCATATGTGGGGACGGAAAAGTTAAGGCCTATGTGACCGGGTATGACCAACTTAAAGTGTACTGCATCCACGCATTGAAATAAACAGCAAAATATATATACTGATCGCTCCTCGTATTAGTTTAGACCCCGGCCCGTTCAACACACAAATTTTGTGAGAGAAAGATAGCAAGTTCGGGCAGATGACGTGAAAGAGACGAGGATAAAAAATAGGGTTTGAATTGTGGACTCATCAATAGATTATTATATTATATTCGCACTGTATTTGGATCCATAGGTTGATGGTATTCCGGGTGGCATTATATTTCATGTCGAATTTGTGCAGTGAATTAATCGACTCCGATTGAAGCTGCCAGTAAGTATTATTAAAGAATCCTAACTAATAATATAAATGCGAAAAATGCGAATAACTAATATTATAAATGCGAATGTGTTTGTTTGTTTCTTACGCTTTCACGCATAACCGATCATCATGAAATTTTGTACAGATATTTTCAAGAGTTTAGTTTTTAGCTTTTACCAGCGGCTTCACTCGCGTTGATTATTACGATTAGTTTTAACCCTATTTTCCACGCGTAGTAAGTAAGTAGTAAGTACTTAACCGATCTTCATTAAATTTTGTATAGATGTTTTCAAGAGTATAGTGAAGGACGTAGGACACTTTTAGCTGTTAACCGCGGCTTCGCTCGCGTTTATTTTTAAGCTTAGTTTTAATCCTATTTTTTTATTTTTTTGAGGTTATATTTGTAAAACGTTTTTTTTTTTCATTTTTTGCATGCCTCGGGTTAGTTTTTGTTCGTTGCGCCCCTGTAGAGAGCGGCTATGCGTGGAGTGTAATATTAGACATTCTAATGCAAACGTTACAAATGCAAACATTAAACAACGCACGTCAGGTGGTATATGTGACGGAAATGTGTTTTGCAGACTGTCTGTAAACGTTAGTGTAAAACGTGTTCTTTCTAATGCCAGAATATAGGCAACCAATTCCAAATCACTTGTTGCCTATATTCAGGCGTCACGCGGCCTAAAGTGGCTTTAGATTTTCATGTCGATGATGTCGATATGGGATATGTTTACACATCAGTGTCTCGAGTACTAGCAGACTCGCTCAATTTTTTTTTATATTACATAGAGTTAGACGATGCTTGATGGAAATCTACTTAAGATATTTAAGAGAAAAATCCTATGCCCAATGACGCCATATGGAATCATTAACAAAATATTATTCCAAAAATTAGATTCCTGTAATTTTTCTTTACAATTACTAGTTACTATTAAGTTAGTACTAGTTAGTACTAAGGTGCGAAGTAGTGTTGATAGATGGCTTTATTATTGGAGAAATCATTTGTTTGGATGGCAATCGCCATATTTTTATTTACATTATCAAGTGAACTTAAATTTTTTCAAGGTTTTTTTCAAAAGGTAAGTACCAAAATTTATTTTAAAATAGTTTTTTCTTGTTTTATACATTATAGTGTGTTTAGTTTTTAAAATATTTGATGATAGATATATTTTTTTCTTCTAAAATATCGCACAAATATGATGAGGCCACTTGGCGTCAGTAGGAAGCTAGGGATTAGCTATATATTTTTTATACAAAATTACATTTTTTGGATTTTTGAATAAAAATAAATTTATATTTTCAGGTGTCAAGAGCCGGACTCACAGAGGTTGAAGAAAAACATCTGCTTTTACTAATGGAAGGGGATATATCTGATATAGAATTAGATGATGAGGAAAGTGATGAATCAGATGAGGAAGAATTTCTTTGCAAGCAAAGTCTTTAAATCCAGAACCATATCAGTTTACAGAAAATATTCAATTGGAATATGAGATGTTAAGGAGAGAAGAAAATTTGGAAGAAAAAGATAATGAAAAACACCAAGAAGTTTTAAATGAAGAAGACGACATTTCATTAGTTACTCTATTCGGCAAAAAGAGTGATCATAAGGACTTGAAGGAACGGCCATTTTCATGGAAACAAAAAGATATAGACCAGATTGACAAAGCATGTGACGCTGAATTTGAGAAAGTTGATGAAGTTATGACACCACTCAACTACTTCAAACTATTTTTTGATGACAATTTGATCAATAACACTGTTCATGAAACAAATATTTATTCCTGTCAATGCATAAGCACAAGTTTTTCAGAAATTTCCCAATTTCTTGGTATTCATATCCTTACTGGTATTGTGAGAATGGCCAGCTATCGAATGTATTGGGCTGCTGAAACTAGATTTTCGTCCATTGCAGATGTCATGTCCAGAAATAGACTCGATAAATTGGGAAATTATATACATCTAAATGACAGCACAAAATAAGAACCAGAGAACACGCTGCGCGCTGAGTATGATAAACTTTTTAAAGTTCGTCAATTTATTGATGCCGTCAGAAGAAACTGTATGAAGACTGAACCTGAAGAGTACAATTCAGTGAATGAAATAATGGTACCATTCAAGGGAAATAGTTCTTTGAAACAATACCTTCAAAATAAACCTCGTAAATGGGGAATCAATATATTCACAAGAGCTGGTGTGAGTGGGATAGTCTACCACTTCGCGGTATATGTTAGTAAAGGCAGTGTAAAAAGTGCTATTTCGCTTGGTCTGAGTGGTGATATTGTCGTTAGATTAGTTAAAAATCTTCCGAAGAACATACATTTTAAAGTTTTCATTGATAACTGGTTTACTTCTTTCAATTTGATGTGCCATATAAAAGAAATTGACTTGCTATCTACAGCAACTGTCAGAATTTCTAGAATGTCAAGTTGCCACCTAAAATCAGATGATCAGCTAAAAAAAGTCTGGTCACGGTTCGTATGACTTTTCAATTGATTAGATATAGTTATTTATACTAAGGGATGTAAGTGACCTTTACTAGTCGAAGACGATTTTGTGCCCGAGCGATAGCGAGGGCTGACAATATAGTTCGAGACTATTCAATGTACTTATATCACGTGGAGTATATAAGATTTTTTCTCCTCCCTGCAGAATTTCTTCTTGGATTTGTATTAATTTAATTCGATACTTTTCGCATGAAACTATGAAGACAGCTCAGGCCGGTTTCTATAGGGTCATAAACATTCTATTCTATTTATCAATAGCGTCAAGCTGACAGTTTATTATTAAAAATTGTGAAAAATTTAAATTATTGATTTGTATAATAGCCAAATGGATATAGAAGAATCAGCAAATATCACTTGTCTGTCGCTGCTGCCAGAAAAATCGAGGAAAAGGTATGAACCAACGTATCAATACTTCAAGAAATGGTGCCAAACAAAGACTGCTACTGTAGTTTCAGAAACCATGCTTTTGGCGTACTTTCACTAAAAATCTGCTGTATTAAAGTCTCCATCAAGCTTATGGTGTGAATATTCCATGTTGAAGTCCACCCGTTTCACAGAGGAAAACATAGATATTTCCAAATATCCTAAACTTCGAGCATTTTTAAAAAGAAGAAATGACGGGTATAAACCTAAAAAATCCAATGTGTTTGACAGGGAAAATATGAATAAGTTCCTGTTTGAAGCCCCCGATGATACTTATTTAATGATGAAGGTTGTAATGATAATGGGAATTGCTGGAGCGTGCCGTTCTAATGAACTCTGTGTAATGAAAATGGACAATGTTGAATTAAGGCATGAAGTTATAATTGTTACTATTCCTGATTCCAAAAATGGAATGGCACGTAAATTTACTGTTACTAAAAGTGACGATGAGAAGGTTTGTTATTTCAAAATATTTGAAAATTACATTGATATAAGATCTCACATGACGAATTTTAATCCTCGCTTCTTCATGCGATATCAAAATGGAAAGTGCTTAAATCAGCCTGTCGGGAAAAACACGGTTTCTTCAATTCCAAGTAAAACTGCTAAATTTCTGAACTTTGAGAATTTTAAGCAGTATACTGGACACTCCCTTAGAAGAAGGTCAAAGCGGCCGACGCGTCGGCAGCTTTATTAGCAAATACTGGAGTAGAGGTCTTAGCTCTCAAGCGACTTGGGGGATGGAAATCTGCAACTATTGCGGAAAGTTATGTAAGTTGCAAACAAAATTTTGTACAACATAACGAAGCCAGAAGTCTCCTGCAGTACATCAAGAGTAACAGAAAACTAGAGATGGAGAATTTATGGAGTCGGAACATTCCAGACAAATTGAGAAAAAACGAGAAAACATTTATCCAAATTTTGTAAATAATGTTCATAATTGTAATAATTGTACTATTAATATTCATTTCACTTAATACTCCACTTACTCCATTTTTATAAATCATTGTTAGCTTGACATTGCTGATGAAATAAAAAATTAAAGGTATCTCCTATGTTTGTAGTTTAAACTTAATGAATACAGGGTGGTATAAAATATTACAATCCAAGGGTGGTAAGTTGACTTACAACCCGTCGTCAAGGGCTATCGATACCTTTTTGGTATTTTTCACTTACGTCCTTCAAAACAATGTCAAAATGGGTTGTTTACAATACAGGGAGGGGAAAACAATATTATACTGTCTGCAAGTGGTATGATAACAAGACGGTCCATGTGTGATCAACTTCAGAAAAAAAATATATTGATGTTTCCCGGCCAGCTATAATAAAGGGGTACAACTTACATATGGGCGGTGTAGATCTCAACGACATGCTTGTGGCGCTGTACCGAATAAAATTGGGAGTAAAGGGATACTACCTTAGAATATTTTACCACCTACTTGACGTATGCATTGTTACAACTTTTAACTTTTCGTTCAGAAATAGCTTATGCTCTTATAAGACAAAATGAAACGTTTAGTCGTAAAAGGGGAAGGTCATCTTCTGCTTCATCGGCTCCCAAACCTCCTTCTAAAAGAAAAGTAACACTCAGTCCAGTTGATGACGTCAAGTATGACAACACAGCGCATTGGCCAGAACACATTGAGCCTAAAAAGGGGTACCAAAGCTGCATCAAAGCCTATTCCAGAATTGGATACATGAAATGTAGGATAACTTTGTGCCCAATAAAAGAAAAAAACTGTTTTTTGTTTATCACAATAAATATAATATGATTATAAATAAATAAATTTAAAAAATAATGTTTTACTCTGATATCTAAAAAGATAGACGAATTTCCGAAATACAGACGGTTAATGGTTAATTTCCGAAACAAGGACACTTGAAAAAATTGCTTTTTAAAATTAACAGTTGAAATAGGCAAAAATATATAGGGTGCTCCATTTAAATAAAATTACTTGTTTACCGTCCCGCTTTTCTGTTAACCTTCTTTCTGCCACACTGGTAGGAATGTGGAATTTATACAAGAAATCAATAAGACAGCTACGTGGGAAGCTGTTTTCTAACTAATTTTCACTATACTTTACGGCCGCACTGTATATTATATCAAAAGATGACTGATAATAGTATTCAATTTCAAACCTCGTTGCGAACATTTAAAATTTAAAAAAATAATAGGCTAGCTCTAGATTACTACGATACAGGAAATGGGAATATTGAATTACTATGTTCTCAATTCTGCATCAGCCGTTGTTGACTCATTCATAATATATATATCCATTTCGTTCTATTGTTATGCACGGATCCATTGATATGGTCGAAATCATTCTGCATTCTGATGAAATCATTTCGTTTACAAGGCTAGCGTGCGAGGCAAGTTATATCTACCGTAAATTTCATGATAACATTTATTAAAAAAATCTTTGCCGTAAAATAATAAGTTCCTCTGACTTGAAGCTAAGAAACAGATTAAAATTGGATAAATTCCCTGTTAATGATTATATCTGATGAAAGACATTCATATCAGATATCTAATTATGTCAGTAAAGCTTTAAAGCTTACCAAACTGCCACTTTCATTAATGCCTAGACATAATCATAGACATAGACAATATAGATAAACAGTGACAGGGACAGAGACAGACACAGACATCTACATACATAGATACAGATAAACGCATACACAGGCAAAAACACAGTCATAGAGATTGGCATTACAAGTAAGTAAATCACATAGTGGCACGCCAATGCAGGGTCTGTAAACAGCAAACTAACATCAACTAAATTTGATATCAGGAGGGTAATTACCAGGTAATTCTCGGAAAAGCATCCAACGATCGATTTTCAAATACGTTTAATTTTATTGGATTTAGTTTAGTTGCCCTCTTATAAGCATTAGTATAACCGCAAGTTATCAGTTTTTGAAATATTGCAACCAAGGATTTATCGCCAAAGTGAATAATTGTACACGGGTTTGAAAAAACAACCGGGTAATGTTGCCAGAGAAAAACTTCTCCCCTTTTTCAAATATATTCGCGTTTTTACATTTTATGGTTACGCTGTGGTTACGTTTGTGAAATTAAAAAAAAAAGTAATTAGTCAGGACCTTGAGAATTAACCATTAATTTGCGTTAATGGCATCAAAAGGTACAGCGTTAATGCACTGATTATTGATTATCAATGTCAAATAAAAAAGTAAAGTGCATTTGAAAAATGGTGCATCTGGCAACAGTACCGAATTCATTTTCGAATCTATGTCTGATTAGTTTCGTGTACCAAATTTGGTGGAATAGAAATAATTGCTTCCAAATAATTCCCATTATTTGACATCCGTTGGCCCAAATTCTAATTTGTTATATTTCAAAAACTATATCTATGAAAATCAGAAGATACTGCTAAAATTGAGGCATTTATACATCTGCAAAACGTCTGCCTAGTAAAATTGTTATAACTTTACTGATAACTGGGTCTAACTTGTGATTCGCAGACTGTTAAAATTGAGATCAAAGGACGACTGTAATAAAAAATTGAGCGAGTCTGCTAGTACTGGAGGGACTGATGTGTAAACATATCATATATCGACATCATCGTCATAAAAATCCACCTTAGGCCGCGTGACGCCTGAATATAGGCAACCACTTATTTGGAATTGGATGCCTATATTCTGGCGAAAGAACACGTTTTACAAGGAAGCGCTGAACTACCCGCGCATGGTTATGACGTCACATCCGCTTTCACACTTCCGTCCATTTTCCCGAGATTTACCCTCATACCGCCGCATAAGATGTTTACACATCAAAAATGAGTCCGTTTTTTCTGTCACGAGCTGCCGATCTATAAAAGAGAAAAATCAGTTCTTCCAACCAAGAATACTCGAGTAAGTTTTGTTTCTCTATTTTTGTAGCCAGTGGCTGGTTATACACACTGTATATTTAGAAACTGTGCCTAACATGACATGCACACCATATGATACTAATTAAGTGTGTGATTTTTCTGTTTTTTACCTAAAAAAATAATTCTTTCCAATACCTGCTTACTTTTACTTTACCCCTAGGGTGGGGGTGGTTGTAGTCTATTCAATACACTCTTCACCGAGGTCTTGGTCTAACGCAGGCAATTAAAGTAAACTTATATTTTAGGTTTAGGTGTGTGAAATCCACTTTAGGCCAAATTAATATAATGTTTTGCTAATACTGATGAAGCTTCTCAAGCTCAACTTTCTTGTCTTTATTTATGAAAATCTATTTATATCAATAGAGCAGATGGGTGCTGCTGTCAACAAAATTGTATGTTTAGACAAAAGCCAGACACACTTCAATTTTTGTATTTGCAATACTAACCACAAGTTCCAGAAATTTCATCATTAAACAGTCAATCAGTTCAAAAATTTTTTTCAAAACGTCAAGTCAAGTATGTGTTTTTGTCTTCCTGTTTGTTATTGGTATAAAAAAATATATATGCTGCAAAAACTAGGCAAAAAGGCTAAAAACCTAGTGATGCATGTCCTTTTCTATTGCACAAGCTCAAACTGAAAATAATAGGTAACGTTTTCGGAATTCAGTTTTCTTAAAAATATAAAGTTTATTTTTTAAACGAAACAGAAACAATTGTGTCAAATCAAAAAAAAAATCCTCAAAAGTAAACATTAATTTTTTCACATTAAATTACCTTATTTGTACAGTCTTAAAAAATATCTAAATAACTATGTATTCGTGTTTTAGTTTATATACACTTCTAGATATATTTTAAACAAACCACAGTATATTTATAAATTAATAGCCATATTCCGTATTTTGTATATCATAGCATATTATAATTGTTAAACTATTTATTATACCTAATATGTATTATCTTTATTCTTTTAACAAAACAGAAACAATTATTGTGTCAAATCAAAAACTCCTGAAAAGTAAACATTCATTTTTTCACATTACATTATCTGTCTTTAAAAAATATCTAAGTAACTATGTATACCACTTGTTTTAGTTTATATACACTTCGAGCTATATTTTAAACAAGCCACTGTATATTTATAAATTATAGCCATAGTCCGTATTTTTTACACCATATCATATTAAAATTGTTAAACTACTTATTTTATTATTTATTTTGTTTCTTTCTGCAATGGGTATGGCTCCCAAAGGATTTTGTGTTATTATTTTGGTAAATGGCATCTAATTAAATATTAAATATAATTTGAGTATGTATTTTTTTGAAGGCACGAAGTAACAAAAGTAGGTAATATATGAATTAATACGTTTTCCATTGTCAGAGCCTGCTCCCTACGCGCGACGCCATCCACCTTAGATTTATATACCGCGCCTTATTGTTTAGAAGGTGTTAATCTGACAAATAAAAAAAATGAGCGAGTCTGCTAGTACTCGAGACACTGATGTGTAAACATATCCTTATATCGACATGCACAAATATTTGAACAGCCCTCGTAAAATCACTGCGCATGGTTATGATGTCACAATCGTTTACACATTTCCGTCCCCATCCGCATGCGCATTTCCGTCCCATTTGCCGAGATTTACCCTCATACCGCCGCGTAAGATGTTTACACATCAAAAACTAACCTAAAAGTCTAGGTCCATCTTTAAAGAGTTCAGGTTCCTGATGGTCGAAATATTGCGGCGATCTATTCAGGAGAAAGTTGCTGTGATATTTATTAGTTTAATAATATTTGGAACATAAAATAAAGAAGTAGGTAAGTGCTCATCGGCCTAGTCCGCACTTCCGTATGTTTGAATGAATAATAATTGGGAAAAATTCCTACAGGGTCGAAGAATAATGGTTAGAGCTCTCATTTTCGTTATGCTCTGACGATAGGGGGGTTTAAAAATTAATATTCCGTTACGGTCACTACTTTTACCAACATTCCGTTTACGTGAACGTACAACCTATACCTCCCTACAGGAAGTGATAGAAAAACCAGTAAAAAAAGTGCTGCATCCTCTTTACTTGCCAACACATATTTTAGATCGATTTTTAAGGCAGAAAGAAATCTTGCCACCTTAAAAATTATTGTGAATTAAAATTTATATTTTTGTTAAAAATAATATATTTTCATATTTTTTGTATTTAGACTTTTGTGAATTCTATCAAGCAAGCTTTTATGTTGTTTATTTGAGACAAACATATTTTTATATTAATATTTTGCATCTTCAACATTCACATATGATTTGGAGAATATTTGTAGACGAAAATGACGGCATTGCTTTGGTGTAAAATCAAAAGTTATTGTCCTACTTAGTTGAATATTAATTTGTATGACACAGTGCATGAACTAGAATTAACAAATTATACATATTAAACTGCTGGGTAAAAGTAACCAACACGCCGAAACATAAAAACCCAGTTCTAGACTAGTTCTACACTATAAAGTTAATTAAGTCCGGAAATATAAATGTTTATTTAAATCATTTGGATGGCCGAACAAGCAGCTTAAGGTGTTGTATTTCGGAGCAACTACAGGATATTCAACCTGAAGAAGTTAGCGAAATTAGCAGACATTAGCTTGCTGTCTAGCTCTTAATAATACCACAGATTAACCTATTATAATCTGTGATAATACTTTAATGTAATATTTATTTGTTAGTTATTATATTATACTTGTTAATAATTCAACTGATATCGGTGCAAGGTATACATTTGCGCATTATAAGATCCTTTCGGGTTCTAGGGAGGGGGGGGGAGGGCACTATGCTATACTAGCCGCTTCTGATTGGTGGGTTAACGTCACTTTAGAGTACTATTATCTCTTCACGCATGACCTTCCGCTCGCTCCAGAGCGCAAGGAGAAAAACTAACTAAAACTAACCCAAATTTACCAAAAGAAACAAACATAACCTTAAAAAAAATAAAGGAAACAATGTTACTATCGACGGGAATCGAACACGTGCCCTCCGTATAGCAAACACAAAATACGCCCTCAAGACTAATAAAACCTGCTGGAATAAACTGACTGGACCGTAGATAAGATGAAAGTGACGTTAATCTACCAATCAGAAGCGGCTAATATAGCATGTAGGACCGCAGCGACATCTATCGAATACTGATCACGTGTCACGGCGGTCCGGGGTTCAATTCCCGTCGGTTTAAATTATTTTTTTTTTAAAGTTATGTTTGTAAAAAGTATTTTTTCCTTCGTTCTGGGCATGTATTTTTCTTCATTTTGGGCATTCCATGGGTTAGTTTTTGGTTAGTTCCTGTTCTTTGAGCCCCCGTAGCGAGCGAAGCGAGGAGGGTCATGCCTGAAGTGAAATAATACTTTGGGCTGATTAGAAGCCGCGCTAGGTCTAGCTCCAAGCTTATAATACTAGATGGCGCTCGCCAGGTCAGCATTTGTGAATCAGAGTGCGGTAATCCAAAATCCAACACGTGTGTTAAAATATTTTTGAAGATAATATAAGACACTTTCTAGCTAAGTTAAGTAGGTATGTATTTTTCTAATTTTTGTAAGTGGTCGTAGAAAAAATACTTTTCAACACTTGTATTAAAAAGATTTAAGCGCACGTGTGATATAATAAGTTTTATAAGCAACAAAATTTTCGCCTACAATTGCAATTTATTCATTCAAACCTTGTAATTTGGAAATATTTTTAGCCGAAAATCTAAAATGTGCCGATACTTTTTACGATATGCTAAATCGCCGTTCCAATTTCGTTCAGTGCTTTTCTTTGTAGCATGTCTTTCAGGGTCAATATAATTTGGCCCTACGTATTTTTTGGTAGGTATTGGATCTTCCAATGGCTCCATTACTGCTTTTATCTCGGCTTCTGTTGTGGAAAACAAAACTGTCACAATGAATTATATTCTTTATAGTTTAAATCAGTTTAAATACTGGTATTTATTTTCTATCGAATTTTGATACGAAAACCGGCATTATATAATTTAAAAAAAAAATAATAAACAAGTTAAGGTTGAGTTAGGCCGTCAAAGCGCCAAAAAAAAACTAAAAGTCCCTGAAATGCTGGGACGTTGCGAGTATTTTTTACCACTTAAGTAAGAATTTCATAATTTTGACTGGTAGAAACCATTCTACAACGGTTCCTGAATTAGGTAAGCCCTGGGTATTCTCTCCCTAAATGAGGAGAGTACGGGCATAAAGAAAGCAAGCAGAAGCTGGTGATCGAGGAGCAGAAGCAGCCTGGATCTAGGTGCGCTGACTCACAGTGGACGTCTATAGAAGGCAGTTAAGCCGATCGATGTGGACCACCCCTACAACCTGGTGCCACAGCAGGATAATTGCTATATCGTAATCCTCGTGCCACCAAATCGATACCCGGAGCTAAGCCGGAGAGGAAGGGCACGGTGGCTGAAGACATTGGCGCCGAGCCCCAAGACTGTCCGCGAGAATTTGCCGGAAATTAAAGAAAGCAAAGGCACAATCATAATATGGACAATGAAGATCTAATCCAAACTACCCCAATAAAGCCAAACAATTTAATATTAATAATGAAACTATATATTATGTACCTTAGGCATTTCACAACACATGTATGTATTACGACCTAAACTTAAGACCTTTATTTCCCTAAAAGTGTTTAGAAATTCTATTAAAACGTCTTTTGCACCCACCGGCATCGGCAGCTGTTAAAAGCCAAGTCTATTAAGTTATTCTATTAGCCAGGTGCAAAAAGGTTGCGTCCCTGTAAAACACATTTTCATGGGGAGTGCGTTCGGTGTTCGTTACGTAACTTAACTATTACAGGGTGGTCGGATCTTCAAAATGTTTTGAGTTTATACGAATATAGCATTATTCATCAGAAAGCTTGTATTTTCTAGTCTCGAGAAGAAGAAGGAGAAGAAGGAAGCTCACCTTTGATTGCTGTGCAACACCCCCTCCCCTCCATCTAAATAAAATTGTCATCTCTGCCCAGGGGGCATATATTTTATTCTTAAGGGTCATAACGAGTCCTACCGCCTGACAAGTCCCGGGCTGCGTGCGCCTCACAATGTTTACATAAACACATTTTTGACAAATAGATGTCTTTATGGTCCAGGGGATTGCTTTCAGTGGACCTCGTGTCTCAGTGGTTAGATCAGTTTTGTTTCATAGCGCGGCCCGGGTTCAATTCCAATGGCAAGACATGCTTTTTTTTCAAGGTTATATTTGTAAAACTTTTTTTTCTTGATTTTGGGGATGCCTTGGGTTAGTTTTATTTGGTTGCGGCCCGGAGCGAGCGGAGGGCATTGCATGGAGTGAAAAAAAAATACAAATGTAATCGTTAACATTGTGATGCGCGCAGCCCAGAACTCGTGAGACAGTAGTAGGACTCGTTATGATCCTTAAGAATAAAATATATGCGCCCAGGGACTCAATTCTTGAAATGTGGTGAAAATTTTCGCCAGGTGATAAGCTTGTTTCACCGAAACCGTGGGGTACCGTATTCTCGACCTGACCTGGAATTCGAAAAAAGTAAATGACAATGCTGCTCAAATTTCTCCAAAAATACAAACTTAGTTTTGGAACTGTATAGGGTTATCCAACGAGGACTAGACAAGGCGATTTTTTGACTTTCCCTTTACTTTTATAAAAAAAACTGAATCTTATGTAATTTTCTCCCGCGAATTCGCGCAAAAAACAATTGAACATGAAATAAAAGTGCTAGGGGTCACTTTGATATATTTTTAAATGGAACACGCTGTATATTACTAAATTTTTGGACTCTCTAGAAAAATCTAAACACATTTTGTGTATAATATTCTATACCTATCTTTAGCTGTTTACCAAATATTGACAGCTGAAAGTCGGGCATTTTGACACTTTGACAGGCTAGTAATGTCCAACTTTTTATGAACTTTTATAATTCGTTTTTAACCAGACAGTGTTTTCCAGAAGAATGGAAAAGAACAAAACTGTCACTTATCGAAAAACCAAGTAAGTCTCCCGATGACCCCACCAAATACCGCCCAATTTGTTTAATAGACGAAATTGGAAAAGTCTACGAAAGACTCTTAAATGCCCGGTTGATTGCGGAATTGCAGGAAAAAATTAACGGCTTCCACGAAAACCAGTTTGGATTCCGTAAAGCATGCTCTACTTCGCATGCAATGAAAAAGATTCAGGACCTGGTAGCTGCAAATAAGGGAAAACATTGCGCAATGATATTAGTAGATGTTAAAAATGCGTTCAACACGGCATCTTGGACAGCCATCAGCGACGAGCTTGACAAAATAGGGTTAAGTTCATACCTCAAAAACATCCTTAACTCCTATATGGATGGAAGAATAATTATCCTGGAGAGGGACCTTGAAAAAGAAGTTTTTGAAGGCGTTCCGCAGGGCTCGGTCCTCGGCCCTTCCCTTTGGAATATTCTGTATAACGAGGTAATGAACCTACCTACACCAAGTGGAGTCGTAATATTGTGTTATGCTGACGATTTAGCGGTATTCGTAGCTTCTCAAACTTCCGGCGACATGATTGCTAAGGCAAACCGTACTTCGGATCTTGTATTCCATTGGATGACTCAGCACCATCTAGAGATTGCTCCTGAAAAAACCGAAGCCATTCTACTGAGCTACAAAAGAAAGACCGATGCGATAAAGTTTAAAATGCAAAACCAGGTAATACGACCCCAGGGATCCGTTAAATATCTGGGATTTCATCTAGACCGACGCGACGGCTGAATATGATAAACCACATCCGGGAATCCTGTCTGAAGGCCGAGAAGAGCATAAAGGCCCTAAACTGCATTCTCCCAAATATTGGAGGACCATCTGCCACGAAACGGCGGATTCTGGCGATGGTGTGTCAGAGTGTAATCTTGTACGGTGCGCCAGTGTGGGCCCTTAAGACATGTTTAGAAATGAACAAGCGGAGACTTATAAGGACGCAGCGCAACATTGCGCTTAGAGTGTGTTCTGCTTATTGCAACGTTTCAGGTGCATCTGCTATGGTTATAGCTGGTCTCTTTCCTCTGCACCTATTGGCAGAGGAGAGGAGGAGGAGAATATTCCAGATGGCTGGTGCGGTTCCCTCACACCCAAAAACGGATGGAGCGGGAGAGGACTCTGGAGGAATGGCAGAAAGAGTGGCAGAACGGCGCAGAAACCTGGACTAGGCGTCTTATCCGGGATATTCGACCGTGGCACAATAGGAGATGGGGGACAGTATCCTACCAACTTACTCAGGCCACGGCACTTTCGGCACGTACACTTTTTTTAAAAAAAAAAGAAGAGATATGAAACATGCATATGCTGCGGTGCAGCTGTAGATGACTCAAATCACACTTTTTTCGAGTGTCCTCAATGGGCAGTTAAGCGCCAAAACCTCTATTCAGACTTGGGAGAAATGAATGTCAACAACGTCATCTACAAGATGCTCGAACGTGAGAATATGTGGAATAAAATAAGTGATTTTATTACTTATGTGATAAATTCAAAAGGAAAACTGTAGTTAAGCGCTCAGGCTATTGCGGAAAACTAGGCAAACTGAATTACCATTTAGAAAACGTACAGATAAGACCATACCGGCTTTCATCTGAGGAGATGTTCTTAGGGACGGGTCCAGATGGGAGCGGCCGGGAAACAACACGGAGGAGTTTAGTGGGTAGGGGTTGACCGAGTCCCACACCCTTGGGTGCCTAGTGCGTTCTAGGTTCTGAGTGCCTTCGTGTGTCCTCAGGTAAAAAGTGCGTAAAAGCATTCTCCGTCATGTAATAAAAAAAGGGTGCATGGTGCATTTGAGAGGGTAGAAACATTTTCTTTCTTTATTTGACATATTGTTGTTTGCACAACATTGACGGAGACAAAGATATACTATATTGAGAACGATTAATAACGATTGCCTTTACGGAGTGACAACTTGTTTTCTAGCGATTGTTGCATATAGTGGAATCTATTATACCGACAATCCAGGTTCGGACTAAGGAGTAACGGAAATACAATACTTTAAACGCACAAATTGATGTTTACCTGGGGTGAAATAAATCTATTCGGAGTTTAATTATGGCTCATTCATACTACGAGCATACAGGACGGTGAAAACCGTAAGTTAATACACCTAAGTTCCCCAACATAATACACGTTGGACATGAAATGCGAATGTTGTATATGCTTTAAGCTTAAGAGCTCAATTAAAAACCGTAGTTAAAATTTTCGAAAACATTATTTCCTCAAATTTTAAAAATGTACAAGTAAAGTCATTGTTAAATTTGATGAAAATTTTTAATGTGTTTGTTATTTAATATTTTAGGACAATATTTTAGGTAAAATAAACCGGATAAACCTTGCTCTGCAAAAAAAACAGCTTTAGATCTCTAAAGGTGACCAAATGTTAGAAAAACTTTTGAATGAAATAACAGTATATAGAAGAGATTTTCTTTACTCTATTTTTAAAGTTTCAGAGTCCATAGCTTACGGAATAAGCATTTATAACTAGAATAACCCAGAAGACGAAAAAAAAACAAAAATGCCTGGCAGACGACGAGGCTCATCTTTTCGATTCCAAAAGACATTTGAAAATTGAGCTCCTGGAAGGTATTGATTTAATTATAGCACAAATTGGGAAAAGATTTGTTGCCCTTAATACTGTGACAGATAATTTTGGAGTTTAAAAAATAAAGTTACACACGCAACTAACTATCCAGATGATTTGAATGCGTTTGAGTTTGCTGCACAAATAGAAAGTTTTAAATTCCAAGGAGAAATGGGACGTTTTAGAGATTCTGCAGAGTATGTAGTTTTTTTTTGATGATATTTTATGTCAAATAAGAATGACTTTTTAAGCCTTTTCATGCTTAAGTAAAAATTTTAAGAAAATCAGTATTTTTTAATATTAGATATATGGGCATGGGGCAAAAATTTTATTAGATTAGGCAAGTCTTGCATATGGTGATCTATTATAGGGCATTAATTTAAGGGTTTTTTGTTTGCGAGACATTTTAAACCATTTTAGTAGTTTTCATATTATATATTCCCATATTACTCCTAATGATTCAAGTACGTTTAATCACCACAAAAAAACAAGAAGTTAAGTTTGAAGTCAAAAAGAGTAAGCCTTTTCGATTTTATTTGAAATCAATACCTTGTTTGAGCGACACCATAAATGTTTTCACCCAGTATTCAAGAATACAACTTCACCCAGCACCCTCTGAAGGATAAGTCCGTGCAACTAAAAAGAGCAATAACCAATATGGCCACCCGACTTGGGACCGAAACTAAATTCTGTAAAGAGTATATTTCGAGTTTGTGACATAAAATATGTTTAAAATTGTGAAATTTGTGCATTGCGGTGAACAATTTATACAAAGCAGACAATTTATTGTGTTCGTGGGAATAGACTCTTAACCCTACTACACTACACTATACTTCCTAATTATTCTACATTATACAATTAAATATTTATAGCTAGAGACTGATTGTTGTGGTACAAGGTATGTTTCCACAAATATCTATTATAATTTCAGAGCTGATAATAATATATAAAATAACTAAATTTTAATATTCAGATACTGATGTCTGCCTGAAAGTAAACAAACAAATGTGGCTTTTTAATAATAATACCTACTTACCTATTTACTTTGACTGCCTTTTGACTCTCCATATAATATATTTTGGGTAACCACAGATATTTTTTAGTCTACAGCCGGATAACATCAGAGGTTTAGCTTTAATTAATACCTAAGTTTTACTTAGATACTTAAACACCTTTTATTTATTTGTAGCATTATTAAATATTGATTAAGGATTGTAGGGAAGTTTTAGGTACGTGTTGTAATAATTAAAGTGTGTTTAAGCTTGTGTTCCGGCTCCCAAATGTAGAAAAGTGGTAAATTTTGTATTTCCAAAAGAAGGTGAATTGAGACAGCAGTGGGTAAATTCAATTAAGAGGGAAGAATCATTTGTTCCAACCAAGAATACTCAGGCAAGTTTTGTTTTTTATTTTTATAGACAGCCTTCTTTTTCAAAGTGTGTTGCTTCGTCGTATAACCACTTCGTCGGCGTCGCGTGAAATATATTTGGTTAAAAATTTCACTGGTGAAAACTTTCACCATATTTCAAGAATTGGTCCCAAGCCCAAACATTTTAATGTTTTGGTTCAATGGCTTATTGACCCTATGCGTTCGCTTATCAACTTAACATCTCATCCCAAAAGGTGCTGGCGTGCTGGTTCTACTTTCAGTTCAGATTATACAACATCAATTATTTTCTAGTATTCGTTGCCGAAACACGCATTATTATGCAACCGCCTAATGTGCAATTATGAGTGCTACGTGTCCCTACCGAAAACGATTCGGGTTTCATTATACACGCCTACGTGCATTTACCAAAACAGACTTCGATTTCCTTAGAAGGACCGCCAACAATTATTTTAGACTTATAAATTGTCATCCGTTTATCAATGCTCCACTTAAATTCGGTAAGAGAAGAAATTTCTCATACTTATATAGTTACTGAGAGTTGGTACAACACTAACAATATCGTTATTATTAAAGGGCGAAACATGGTGGAGGAATTTGGGAAGCAGCAAATTATATCAACTCATTTGTGTAACAATACGAACGTCAGTTATATTGAGAAATAATTTAATAAGCTTTTCTCTAAGTTATTAATAATACTGTTATAAACTGAATATATTGGCTATTGTAGAACATGCAATTTTTAATTCTAGTCCATTCTCTTGATTATGAAAGAAATGCTAGTTGAAAATAACCCTCCCAACAAAAAAAATCTGAAATTGTCGCTGGTTTACATTCATGTATGTAACAATATGAACGCCAGTTGTATTTAGAAATAATTTAATAAGCTATTCTCCAAGTTATTAATAAATGTATTTATAATGTTTTTGTAAACTGAATAAATTGATCTAAAGTCCAGTCAATTCCATTGCAGATGAAAGAAATGCTAATGGAAAATGACCATCCCAGCAAAAAAAAAATCTTATTCACACTCATTTATGTAACGCCAGTTATAGTTAGAAATAATTTAATAAGCTTTTCTCCAAGTTGCTATAGTTGAAAATAACCCTCCCAACCAAAAAATCTGAACTTGTCGCTGGTTTACACTGATTTATGTAATTTAATAGGCTTTTCTCTCAGTTATTAATAAACTTATTTATAATATTTTTATAAATTGCGACTATTGTAGAGCATGCAAATCTAAAGTCTGCTTCATTCCTTTGAATATGAAAGAAAAATTCTAGTTGAAAATGACCCATTCAACAACAACAAAAAATAATAATTTTCCTGAACTTGTCGCTGGTTCACACGATCGTAGTCGGCTTGACCTACCAGACTGTGAACGAAACAAAAGACGGTTCGCTGTCACAGAGACCCACTGCTCGTGGGGTAATTATGGGGGACCCATTGTGGCGGAATTTGGGAAGCATCAAGTTATACCGACTTATTTACGTAACAATATGAATTGTCCGTTGTAAATTAATATATGAAGAAATAATTTGCTTAGTTTTTCTCTAAAAAAAATTTCATTCTCATTCATTCTCATTCTCATCTTTCAACCAATAATTGTACTGATTTAAGTTACGCTTTAAAAACTTTACACAACATACGTATTCCATTTTAATTTAAACTTTACTTTCTTTTGAAGCATTAAAATGAATTTCCGTATCATCTGAGAAGCTTTCTTCTTCAAATTCACTTTCAACGGGAATTTCAGTTTCTGAATCTGTTTCACTTTCGGAATTATCTTTTTGAAAAATGTCTTTTGTCTTTTTATTGAGCACAGAATAACTGTATCGGTTTTTCAAGTTTTCCCCCCATAGTTTTACATCTTAATAATCGGTCATTTGATAGATCAAATACTAGATTCTGCAATTTGAAACTATCACTTTATACGTTTAAATGATTGGTAAGGTGCTTAAAATGTGTGGGTTTTAATTATTAAAAGAAGAAAAATCAGGGAAAAACGGTTTTCAAAGTTGAAGATGAATATCTCGAGAACGGAACGTCGCGCGTCGTCCGATCGAATTGACTTCAGATCTACACGACATGATGCCAAATTTCGTCAAGATCAACGATAGTTTCAGTAACTGGAAAATTGAAAATCCATTTTTTCTCCCGAAAAAAAAAACGACAAAGACTATGGGATTCGTGTTCTATGACCCAAAAATATGCGGTATGCAAAAACAAAACAACAAAGATTTAAGAAATCATTTTTATGTTATCAGTAGAAAGAAAGGAAAAACTGGTAATAATGCCCATGTTCTTCCAGAATTTCGACGCAATACCACTAAGAATTTCTAGAAATCTATTTGGATTTCGAATAGAATTTCGGCATTTCGAAAAGATTTTGGGTGCGCTTTCGAGATTTCGAAAGGATTTCGGATAGGATTTCGAGATTTCGAATCGATTTCCGATGGATTTCGGTATTTCGGAAAGAATTTGAAATGATTTCGAAAGGATTTCGCTGGATTTCGGAAGAATATGTACAGCGAGTACAGAGTATCCGCTCACGGTATCTGCCTTGCATATTCATGCAATTCATGCATGCTTTGACCAACTTAAGTTCTATACGGTTCATTTTTTTAATTCTTAATTTAATTAATTTTCTTAAGTCACACAAGACACTTATCTTCGATATTAAAAAGATTAATAATTTCTCAAGAATATTTGGAATAACTTAATTTATGTACGTTTTACCTGTAATGTGAGTTTAGTAAATTTATGGGAATAGCTTTGGAACATAAAAAGTTTGTAGTTCTTGCTTCCTGACAAAGGGTCCCGTATCCTGATGATAGGTACACACAGAAAAATAACACCATCATTCATATACTTAAAAAGAAATATACTGCTAAACCGTCATTTGGACAATGAGTGGAAAATGAAGTCAACACTAAAAGAGGGGAATATCAATTTTGCATAAGTCTATCTTTGTCATTCAGGAAGTTGTTTGTGCGCACGCTCTGTACGGAACGTTCTTATTGGTCCGTTTGTCGCGATTAAACTGGCCGAGGCCGACCCCGACCACGGCCACCTATACAAGGCCATGAAGCAGCAAATCTTGCCCTTCTACTACCTAGTGCTTCCCTTTAATCTTAAAATAAGACAATATGGTAAAACTGGACACAAGTTTATTAATTATAAAAATAAATATGGGAAATATAGACATGAAATAAAAATCATATCAAAGATAGGGATAAACTAAAGTTACGAGTAGTAGATGAACGGAATATCTGAATAACATAATTGCTTTGTATTATGCTTGTTGGCTTATAATTTCCATTTTTGATAATATGTATGTATTAATAATATAAACTATGTGATTAGTTAATAACAAATGTGATTACAGTTAAATGAAATATGTAGCCCAAGATCAAAGCAGTTGCCAAAGGCAGTATTTTACGTATAAGTATTCAAGTAGATTTCTCAGAGTAAAACGAGTCACAAAAAATAAAAGGTATATATAGTGTATGGTTTATTTAGTTAGTTCACCTATTCAGTACGTACTCAAGCACAATCTTTTTAAGTAGCAATACCAGAATACATGATAAAATAAAATGATTAATTAGCTTAAGTCATGTTAAGTAAAACAAATATCACATATAAAAATACAAAAAGCAGTGATTTTTCTATGTTGTATAAGTACTGTGAATAAAATGCAAAGCAGTTGTATAAACCAATAAGTATTGCAACAATAAAAGCAAACCGAAGGTTTCGAAGCAGCTCAATTTTACTAGCTGTTCTAGACAGACACTGTTGAATTCTAATCTTCATGCAAGCCATTTTAGTAAAAATACAAGTGCTTATCTAGTTAGTTCGTCACATGAACAAGATATACGGCTTTCCAAAGAAACGAGATGCCGCTTGTGCTTGGAGGGCAAAGAAACAATGGAGCATGTTTTATGCTATCTGGCAATGGAAAAAACTAGACAAACTCTCCACCCCCAGACAGCTATTCGATTACATGAAAGGGATAAAGCCTCTGGCCTAGTGGAATCTACAGATGTGAGCCACAACAGACCAAGGGTTGCCCAAATACACATACAATTACAAAATACAATAGTTACTAAAGTTACAGTTCTATAGTTGATGTTATATCATCTTCATTTTTATTGCCAATCAAAAATATTTTGGCTTCATGAAGCACTTTATCTAAAGTACTTAATATACTCAACCCGCACGTACTGATAGTTTTATATCAGACTTGTCCGAACACAATGTTTTTTTAATGAACAAATTTCCCACAAACACTTCAAGTCTTCTGACCTGACAGAAACACAGACATTTGCACACTTGGGTACCCTTCAGCTGGTTTATTTAAATAGAAAAAGGACAAGTTTCCTTTTCCTTTCAACTATCCATCCTCGAGTTCATTAATCTTGATATCAGCTTCATGTAGCGCAGTAAAAGATATTGCTTCATTTCGTTGTAAGTAGTTGCTCTATCCAAACTTTCAGCAATAGCCGAGGCAATAGCCCCTTTCCATTTCTCAACATTCAATCTGATCTTTCTGCGTTTAGTGTGGACATTCTCTTCATCATCTTTACTTAAATATGAAGGACATCTAGGTAGCTTACATGGAATCTCCCACAAGAAACCGTTTCGAAATATAATTATAATATCTACACGTTATAAAATAATTGAAAAAACTGACTGAAAAATATTAATGTAAACACATAAATCGACCATCAATTTGGTTGTCGTATAGGTGGCCGTGCCCCGACCCGTGTTCCGTTTATCGATCCATCTGTGTTTTATTGTGTCGTGTGATTCGTATCGTATCTTGTGCACATTAAATTGTAATTTCAATTTAAAACTGTTTTTAGACATTTTTAGAGTCTTTGTGCTTTGAAAATAAACAGCAAATAAGCATATCCGCTTTAAAAAATAACCTCTGCAAGCGGCAATAATTTAAATCCAATAAACTACCGCCAATCAGGGGGATAACTTTATTGGCTGTTACATATATTTTCAACTAATCACAAAGCGTTTCTAACGATTGCGCAGTATGAACTTACTGAATGACAAAGACCGACTTATGCGAGTTTTAAATAGCTCCGTCTTTTAGTTGTGGCTTCAATTTTTGGTTTGGATTAGCGATATATTAGTTTATATATATATGCCATCATTGATGCAAGCCATGTTTTGGTATTTAGTGAACAAAATTTGGGGTGTAAATTTAAGGCAGTAATAATTAAGTAAGCTTTACTGTCTTGGAATTTCCAAATTTTGTTTTAACATAAGAAATTTCTAAAACAACGTACAAGAAAAGTTCAGCTCCAATTCCCATACTCAACGAACGTGAATGTATCGAAATGTTCTTAAAACCCCTGTCGTCGCAAAGTTTTTTTTATTAATGTAATTAACCTGAACTAAACTGCTAGTCAATTGAAAAGAAATATTCTCATTCTAGCACTTTCAAAACTCTGTGTCCGTGCTAATATTTTTATATTCTACATTATATTTGAAGAACTGTTTTTTAGAAATGGCTGATGGACAAAATATTCAGTTTTAATTCCTGTTTAAGGTTAAAATTTGAAAATGTTTAATAAAGAATAATCATAATGATTTCGGAAATAGTTAGTTTCAGTTATACAGGTGCAAATAATATAATTCAAAATTTTATTTAGGTTACTTTAGTGTGAAACCAACCGAAATTAACCGCGATGCATTCTACGAAAAACTGTATTTTTAATTTTTCATTTTATTTGTTAGGCATAATTATTTGGTTAGGCTACAATCGTTTAGTCATAAGAAATGAGGTGGAAATGCGAATCAGTTATGTGATTTTCGTTTATTTGTAGTCAATAAATATTTCTCTTTTTTTTGCTTGCTAATAATGTTATTCGAATTGAAGATTTTTCTAGCTAGCTGAAACTAACCAGAATTTTCGAATATCTTTCTTTAATAGAGCATTAAAAAATTCCTTTATGCCCTATTTATTCTTTAACGAATTGAAGAGATCTGAAATATTTAAAAAAAATTACGGCAGTAATATGATCGTTTGTATCTCAACTTTGCAATAAATTTATATTAACCAGTAATTAATAATTTTCATATTGGAGGTAATACATTTAATATCTTACCTTTCTAAAAATTTGATAATCCTTGATAAAGCATATTACTTTACTACCTGAAAAATAATATCCTATTATAGTTGCTTTTTATCACAAATATCACCAAGTTTGCCTTCAATTTACAGTCACTGGCTTATTTGTGCAAATCAAGACTTTAGAATAACAATAATTAATGTTTACTAATCTATACACAAACACAAAACACTCTCCGTATATGGTACGATATTTATACAACGTTGAATAGTCAAAACCGTTTTATATCACAACAATAAAAGATATTTTCCGACTTCACAAGAATCGTTCACTTTCCCTCAAAAAAACAAACGAATTCGAATTTTCGCGGCAAATAAACGCAACAAGCTGCCGTCAAGCGTCAAGGTGGCTGAGGAACCGCGCGTTTAACAAATGTTTAGAAACAACTGGCAATCACCTGTCGTAAGGTACTTACCTGAGTCGCGGTACCCCTACTATTCATATATCCGCTGGTGAATGGTTATCAGTTTGCGGTTTTTTGTTTATTCTATGATAAGTTCGCCAAATAATCTTTAATCGTGTTATTATAAACTTATAAACGATTTATTGCATTAATGAGGATGCTTATGAATATAATATGTAAATCCGAGATAAAGATGTTTTTGGGTTATTAGTTCCTAATATATTTTCAAATAAAATACTGTAGGCATGATATACCACTACCACCTGCTTAGGGCCATGTTTTAAAACATAAAGAAGTCCATGTAAAGTTTGAAGGCAGCAATGCTTCAATAATAAGATTTCTATTAATTTTTAGTTCAGTGTGCTAACGGCAAAGAAAATTCTAGTAGAATTTTCTTTGCTTATCTGATCAGCTTCTATTTGCACTTTGCAGTGTTAAGAAAATTAATAATATTTAATTTAAAACTGATAAACCTTTCAAAAATTATTTTTAAAAGGTTTATCAGTTATAAATTCCGTTTTGTTATATCAAACAGGGCAGGATTTAGGCATAGGCTCCATTTTATGGACTCGTACCACAATGGGGACCCACACCATAAGGAATCCCGCACCACTGTCCAGGTGAAAATTAAAAAAGATTCTACGTCAGTTCTTAAAATCAGGTTTTTTTTTGTAAATAGTAAAAAAGTTTGGTGAGACAGAGTAGAAGCTTACACAGATTATCGCCAAGCCAGAAAGGAGCTAAGAGAACTTATCGAACGGTCAAAAAGGAACCATTGGCAGGAACTCTGCAAGAACCTCGATGAAGACATCTGGGGCCTCGGGTATAAAATAGCCACAGGGAAATTGTTTAATCGAATGCCTTTCGAGCTGACAACGGAAAGAAAATGGCAAATCGCAAAAGATCTGTTTCCAAAAGGGGAAGACGTCGATGATACAGAACCGAATATTGAGCACCCAAACCCTTTTACAAAAGTAGAGCTACAAGAAGCAGCATCATGCATGAAGTCTGGGAAAGCACCGGGTGTGGATGAGATTCCAACAGAGGTAATCAAAGAGGCCGTAAACTCGGTACCTGATTGGATTTTAAGGATGCTAAATGCGCTGCTGAAAGCCCAACAATTTCCTTCTGAGTGGAAATAGGCTAAGCTGATATTATTACTTAAAGGAGGAAATCCGCCAGAATTATCATCGGCCTACAGACCTCTGTGCTTATTAAATACCTTAAGCAAGCTGTTTGAATCACTCATTAGAAAACGCCTAAATGGAGAAATTGAGCAAGGGGAAGGACTGGCGCAGCAGCAGTATGGATTCAGAAAGGGCAGATCAACGATACATGCAGTAGACGCTGTAATAAAAAGGAAGGTGGAGACAACAGATAAGTGGCTAGTAATGATAACAGTGGATGTAAAAAATGCATTTAACACTGCGGCGTGGGGTGAAATAATACAGCAATTGAAAAGAAGACAGATCTCCCAGTACCTGGTTAATCTAATAAGAAGCTATTTCAGTGATAGGAAGATAAGAATTAGAAAGGAAGTGGAACTAGAGATGTCCGCGGGAGTTCCGCAGAGTTCGGTTCTAGGACCAACCCTGTGGAATATTTTCTACGATGGCGTCTTTCGGCTTGGGCTGGCTGAAGGAGTTACTCTGGTTGGTTATGCCGATGACTTGGCGATTTTCGCCTCCGCAAAAGACCGGGACGAACTGACCTTCCGTGTCAATGAAGCTCTAAGAAGAGTGAACAACTGGATGATAAACAGTCACCTAAAACTGTCACCAGAGAAGACAGAGGCAGTAGTGTTAAAAGGACCCAGAAAGAAGGACAATATATTTTTTATTTTGGAGGGAACAACTATCATACCAGCTAAATCGGTGCGATACCTGGGAATCATGTTGGATGAAAATGGGACTTTTGGCGAACACATGAGGATGATAACAGCCAAGGCGGAAGAGCGTGCAACGTCACTCGCTAGAATGATGCCTAACATCGGGGAACCGTGCAGCGGCAAGAGGCGAATTCTCTGTGGATTCATCCACTCCATATTGCCCTATGGAGCTTCCATATGGCATAAAGCCTGGGAAGAAAAAGTACAGAGACATGTTGGAAAGGGTGGAAAGAAAGATTCTTTTAAGAGTGGCAAGCGCCTACAGATCTGTGTCAACCAAAGCAATCCAAGTTCTAACTGGAGTTGTGCCAATAGAACTTCTTGTAAGGGAAAGAACTGCATGATACGCCAGACGCACATCTTGTTGCAACAAAGGATAGGGCTAGAGATGTTGGAATGATAATACGATGGTGGGCCAATGGACGAAAAGATTAATTCCTGACATCAGACAATGGCTCAGGTGCGAACACCGAAACATAGACTACCATATGACCCAAGTTCTGACGGGACACGGGAGATTCGGAAGCTACACGAAGAGAATGGGCATAACAGAGGATGACAACTGCATGTACTGCCGGGAAACGGACACAGCGGAACACACTTTCTTCCAGTGTATAAAGTGGGAAAGAGAAAGAATGGAATTATTTAGAGAGGTAGGTGTGCAACTCACAGCAGAAAACTTAGTTCCTCAAATTTTGCTCGGTAAAAAAACCTGGGATGCTGTAAAGCAATTTGCAAGAAACAATCTAATGAGAAAGGAGGAAGATCAGAAAGGGACCAGGAACTAGAAGATAAAATACGACAGCCCTGCATACTGAAGTATGTCGTTCTCGACGGTTCCGGTGTGCATGGGTGCGAAGAGGTGTTTTAGTGGGTAGGCTCTTGGCTAGAGTCACATAGTCCCACACGCAGAGCATGAGCTTTCACCTCAGGCAAAAAACTACTACTACTACTACTACTACTACTACTACTGTGAAAATGGCCAATAAAACAAATGAGAGAGGACAGAAGCATGCCTTTCTAACCATAGAAGCAGATACAGCCATGCGACTTATCTCTAGAAAAATAATAGGTGACGGATGGAATAGATGGAGGGTTAGGGAGATGGAAACACTTCCTAAATGCTTCAAATGTCACAAAGTGGGCCACATCGCATATAAATGTACCAAGAGGGACACGGACCAGTACTGCCACAAATGTGGACAACCAGGACATCACCAGAAGGACTGCACAAATGAACAGAAATGTTACCTGTGCAATGAAAAAGGGCACAAAGCCGAGACTATGAAATGCTCAGAATATAGACGGCTGATACATGAACAGAGGAAGGAGAAAAGGGTGAGACTAAATAGCATGCTATGAAGGTCATCCAAGGGAATATAGACAGAGGAAGGGAGCATGTACAAAACGGCGGAAGAAGAAGAAGTCGATATCATAGTCATGGCGGAACCCAATCGGAAAAAAGCCTTGCAAGGAAAGCGGTATATGGACAATAGGTTGGATGTGGCAGTAGTGACTCGAAACACGCAGCTAAAGATCCAGAAAACAGGGTCCGGAGACGGCCATACATGGATATAACTCGAAGAGGCAGTCATCTTTGGATGCTATATATCTCCAAACGTAGACATACAAACATTTACAGATTTCCTAGCATCAATACGAACAGATATGAAAAGACAAACCAAAGAAATAATTATAGGAGGAGATTTTAATTCAGGATAGAGGACACTAGAGGGGAGATACTGTCGGAATGGCTAGCTGAAGAAGATCTAGTAATAATCAACCATGGGGGAGTATCGACCTTTGTAAGGGGAGACAGCAAGTCCCATATAGATATAACGTTCTGTACGAAGAAAATCAGTAAACACATCGCCAACTGGAAAGTCTTGGAAGGAGAAATACTTAGCTGTCACCAACATATTGTCTACGAGATAAGGGAAAAGGGCAAAATTCCAAACAACAATAAAGAAATCAGGGGCTGGGTTGCCAAAAAAAACCAAATGGAGCAAGTGGTCCAGGAAGTTGGAAGAAGTCTTGAGCAGATTGAAAACATGGAAATAAGCGCAAAAGATCTGGGCGAAATCATTACGGAAGCGTGTAACAAGTGCCTCAAAAGAAAAACAGCTTTTGGAAAAAGGAGAAAGTCTGTATACAGGTGGACGGAAGAGGTTGCAGAAAAGAGAAGAACCTGTATAAAAGCGAAAATAGACGCGACCAGAGAAAACAGGAGAATGGACCAGACACAAAAAAGGGAAGCCATCGATAAATACAGAGAAGCCCGTGCTGTTCTGAAGAGAGCTATTGTCACCGCCAAAAAGGATGCCTGGAAGAAAGTAATAGCAAAAGTTGATCAAGACCTGTGGGGTAAGGGATACAAAATCATCATGGACAAGCTCAAAATAATTCCAAAAATTGGCCTTGGTAACAAAGAGCAAATGAAAGTGGCAGAAGAAATGTTTCCCAAGCACCCAGTAGGTAGGTGGGGCAGAATACCGGCGGACCAAGCAGAGGTGCTTCACTTCACTAAAGGAGAGCTTCTGGTGGCCAACGACAAAATCAAAGAAAAAAAGCCCCAGGACCAGATACTCTGTCTCCCGAAATTATGAAGGCAGTAGTGAAGACGTACCCGGACAAAGTATTGGAGTACCTAAACTGGATGCTGGTGGTAAAAAACTTCCCCAAAGAATGGAAAGTTGCAAAGCTGATACTCACAGAGAAAGTAAAACAAGTACAAAACAAGAAAACGTACAGACCCATCTGCCTGCTGAATGTTCTGGGTAAACTACTGGAACATCTCCTACTTGAAAGGCTTAAAAAGGAAATCGAAAGGACTGGCGAACTTTCTGTAGAACAATATGGGTTAAGGGAGAAAAAATCAACTGTTCACGCGTTACAAAGAGTGAAAGATATTGCAGATGAGGCCAATGAAAGAGCAGGCAGGAAAAGGTGCATACTGATCACAGTAGACGTCCAAAATGCATTTAACTCGGTCCCGTGGAAGGGAATACTGGAAGAACTAAAAAGACGTCAGATAGCACCCTACCTGTACAACATGGTAGCAAGCTACCTTGAAGAAAGATGGCTTTACATAGGAGAAAATGGGAAAATGGAAATGACGTGTGGAGTACCCCAAGGGTCCGTCCTAGGTCCACCGCTATGGAACATCTATTATGATGGAATCCTGAGAATCCCTACACCTCGAGGCGTAAAACTGGTAGGATACGCAGACGACCT
Organism: Pissodes strobi; assembly: GCA_016904865.1. NCBI lineage: Eukaryota > Metazoa > Arthropoda > Insecta > Coleoptera > Curculionidae > Pissodes > Pissodes strobi. The sequence goes on from MU182100.1 coordinate 591,414, forward strand.
TGGAATCGTCGTGGTGGAAAAAGACGAGAGGAAATTAATAGAGACGGCAAATGTCACCTTGGAGACTATAACACAGTGGCTGCAGACAAAACAACTGAGCCTAGCTCCACAGAAAACGGAGATGGTGATCCTGGCAGGAGGGCGCACAGTGAAACAAATCGAAGTGCAAGTCGAAAATGTGACAATTAAAAGTCAAGAGCATCTTAAATACCTAGGCGTACATCACGACAGAAATATGCGAATGGGGCAACACGTTAGAACTGTGGCAGAAAAGGCAAGCAAGGCGATTGGAAACATCAGTAGACTGCTACCAAACATGGAAGGCCCCAGAGAGGGTAATAGACGAATACTTTTTACTGTAGCCCAATCAATAATTCTATATGGTTCAGTTATATGGAAAAGAGCCATGAAAAGAGAGATGTATGGAAACATTCTACTACGCGTGCAAAGAAAGGCCGCAATACGCATTGCCAGTGCATATAGGACTATATCAACAAAGGCTCTATTAGTCATCGCTAGGACACCACCGATGCATTTACACACATACATGAGGGTACTGATAAAAGAGCTGCAAGTGAATGGACCCTACAAAAGTGGCAACAAGAGTGGCATGAAAATACGAACAGGGGCCTATGGACTCAAAGACTTATCCCAAACCTAGAACCATGGATTAAGAGAAAACATGGGGAGGTAACCTACCACCTCACTCAGTTTATTGGTGGACACGGATGTTTTCAGTCTTACAGACAGAGATTTAAGAAAGTGGAAAGCGATGAATGCATATATTGTAATACGATAGATACCGTTGAGCATACCTTTTTCGAGTGCCCAAGGTGGAATACAGACCGAATGGCGTTAAAAAACACCATAGGACAGATAACCCCTGAAAACATAGTAGAAAAGATGCTTGTAAATGTCGAAAACTGGAGAGCTGTAAGCAAATTTGCTAGACATATTATTGACGAGAAAGAAAAAGACGTCAGACTAAGAGAAGTGCAGGACAGGTAAAAATGGAAAAAAAAGTATTTAAACAACAGTCAAGGAACCCTCTTTGAAGTAACACCGGAAGGCAGTTCCAAAGAGGAAAGCAACAGCGTCCAGAGAGGGAAGGGTTTAGTCGGTAGGCATGACCTTAGAATGGCATGAATCCGACACTCTGCAGGCACATAAGATCACTCGCCTGCAAGTCTTTTGAAGATTCCTCATCCTCTCAGGAAAAAAAACTACTACTACTACTACAACTACAACTACTACCCAAACTAACCCATTTTTACATCTTATAGGTGTCAAATTTTCCTTCTAAGGCATGTGGGATCGCCACTATCATTTTCTTTTAATTCTTATTGCTAATTACCATTACATTACAAATGCAACAATAATTTTTGTCAAATCTATTTGCTAAACTGTATATCGTATGGCAAAAATAAATAATAAAATATTCAAATGAATCAACGACCGAACCAGTAGATCAATTCAATTCAACAAAATCATAAGTGTACTATCAACATGACATTACAAATGCAACAATTATTTTAGGCAAATATATTACCTACTCCGTTTTGTATTTGCTAAACTTACAACCTTATACAAAGTCGGCCTTATTTTTTATGCTAAATATGATAAAATTATAAAAATACGTGGTTTTTATTTGAAAAAAATGATTTAACGATTTTTTCATTTAAATTTTTAATGTTAGATTTCATCACACTGTATTTGTTTATTATAAAAATGCCAACACAAACTACTAAAGTAGATCCCCTTCTACAAAGGCACCAAATCTAATTAAATAATAAAGGCTTTCAATAGGAGAAATTGATAGTTATATTTAGACCTGCAAACGTCATTTTTGACATAAAATTAAAAATATGTCAAAAACGGTTAGATTTAAATATAGGATATCATATAAAGATATATCTAGAATTTTCAGAGGAATTTAAAAATGACTTAATCAACAGGTGTTAAAATAAGGAAGTTGATACTCGTCCACGAAAATACGAACACCCTGTATATGAGCATGAGATAGTGTACATGGTGCGCTTATTATTGAAAATGCTTTACTGCCTATAGGCAGCGAATATTAACTATGACAAGAAGGCCCACTTAATGGCAAGAGAGCGCTACAAAGGAATCGTCTTCGTTGCCTGGTAACGTTCGGCGAACTTCGCCGCACACAGGTTGAATTTAAATAAAAGCTGGCCATAAACTATATTTTCGTTTGCGTTATATCCAATCAAATTTATGACGAAATTATT
>MU182100.1:594065-629621 GCA_016904865.1 Pissodes strobi
TAAAAATTTAAGTAAATCTACAACAACTTTTGTATTAAACTTTTTTGGTACACCCTGTAGATTTTGAGATAAAGCTACCCCGTACATGAGATACTTGTACATGGTGCGCTTATTATTGAAAATGCTTTACTGCCTATAGGACAGTTTTCTGAAGAACCTCAGGAAGACCGAAATAAGGATTTCAGAAACTCTCGCCAAGATAATTCACGAAAATTCTCTAGAGTCGCTACAAACGAAGATCTGATTTATATGCTTTTAATAGCATCTGATCCGTTAATACCACAGCACAAAATTATGTGCCTCACTATTATAAGCACACAACTGAAGTGAAACTTCTGAAAGAGATATTAGGAATTGAGTTTTTATTTGTTTAAGCTTTTTTTCCTCAACTTTTAATCCCGGTTTCGACACTTTTTTATATTTTTTTGCCTTTTTTCTTTCAATTTTTACATCGTAGCTCAAATCCTTCGCCTTTTTTTTGTAGAAAACCGCGTTTCTCTGACTTCTTTTTTTCTTATTTTTTTTTCCTATTTCGTTTTCAACAATAATTTCCAAGAATACAAAAAATAACAGAAAACAAAAAATTAATCATTTTTAACTCGAATTTTGACACATCGAATTTTCTATCTTTTAAAAAAAATACAGTGCTATCCAACAAACGGAAATTCCTGTGGCCTAAAAAGCTTTAATTTAATTAATAAACGCTTTCCAGATATAAGTACATTAAGGTAACTCTGATCCAAAGGAAGATGATCACGAGACGATACAATTCCTATGAATTAAATACCGAGTATATCGTGTGTTTGTGATAAGGCTAGTATTATCATTATGCACTGTGCAGGCATATCACTCGTCAGTCACAGATTAAAATTGGGTTATCTGTGCGTCAGTGTTATAAAATATTAATTTCTTTAAACCAATCAGATTCCATCAAATAAGTATTTCCAGAAATCAAGATTTCGGTAAAAAAATGATACATATTTTATTTAGATTCGTATTGTCACGGCTAAAGCCCATCAGAATGTTTTTGTGCTACCCTATAGAACTAGCCTTATCGCGTCTACGTTCTTTCGTCATCGCCGGCCGAGAAGATTCGGAAGCTGTGGTATTTTCGCGATCCGTCCCGCCTTGGTCGAGAATAATATAAAGAGGCCTCGCTTCGTCGGGAGTATTCGTGGTTATTTTAGACTGGATATAAATAGCGGACAGAACGCGTGCTGAAGTAGTTAATCATTGAGTGCTGAATTGTAAAGAGTTATAAAGTTATAATAGTAGTTATAAAGTTATAATAGTAGTTTAGTGTGTTTAATTGTACACAGTGATAAAGAATAGAGTATTAGTTTAAAACAGAACCCTCGGAAAAACGTAACATTTGGTGTCAGAAGTCGGATTGTGAAGAGACGGGAATTGTAAAGTGTTCTTCGAGGAGGGAAGAGGGTACCACAAGTAAGTCAACGAGAACGTTTTGACTGGTGGATTTTATAACTTTCTATGGTCAAAACAAGGCAACAAACGGCAGAAATGAAGCAAATAAATAAAATGTTGGCCGATTTCATGGAAAATCTAAACGCTGAGAGACAAACAGACAAGACCGGCTTCAGAAAAATTTTCAAGATGAAGACCATAAAAGGCAAGCGAATCGGGAAAAGTATGAACGTAGAAGGCAAGCGGATCGGGATCGGGAAGCGGATGAACGTAAAAGGCAAACAGAACAAAGTCAACTTCAGAAATGGTTGCTGAATGTAATTATTGTAGGCGAGGATTTGCAAATATAGCTGCACCTCTACATAAGCTCATTGAAGAACGAGCAAATTATAATTTGGATCATAACTGTGATTTTGCATTCAGGGAATTAAAAGCGGCTCTATGTTGCTCTATTGGGATATCCGGAGGAAAAAGGAAAGTTTGTGTTGGACACGGATGGAAGCAACATCGGCATCGGATCGGTTTTATCGTAAGTGCAAGCAGGAGAAGAACGAGTTATCGAGTATTTCAGTCGAACGCTTTCCAAACCTGAACGTAACTACTATGTAGAGCTTTTGGCAATAGTACGGTCTGTTGAGCATTTCCATCAATATCTGTATCGACAAGAATTTCTAATAAGGACTGATCATGCAGCACTTAAATGGCTTTTGGATATGAAACAGTCTGAAGGACAGGTAGCCAGGTGGCTTGAAAAGTTACAATGATATTTAAAGTTATATTATTTAAGCACAGGGCTTAATAATGCAGATGCTTTATCCAGAAGACCATGCGAGGATAATTGTTAACATTGCCAAAGAATAGATCAACGAGAAGGATCCACTCCCATTAGGCAAATCAAGTTTGAGGTTGATCAGCAGTGGACCACAGAGCAACTTAAAAAAGATCAGCTTGCGGATACTGAAATCGCACAACTGCTAAAAGATAAAGAAGAACGTCAGCCAAGACCAAGCTGGAGAGATATTTCAACTAAGGGATTTACTTTTAAAACTCTGTGGGCTCAGTGAGACTCCCTGGTAGTTGAAAATGGACTCCTTAAACGTGCCTGGGAAAGCGCCGATGAAAAAGTAGTGAAAACACAGTTAGTATTATCAAGGAGGAAGATATCGGAAGTTCTGGAAGAAGTTCGTAATGGACAACAGATAAAGAACGCAACTTCAAATCCAAAGTTTTTCAAAAAGTCTGTAATTTATTCAACATCTATAAAACACAGACTACAGCCTTACATTCATAATCAGATGGTAAGGAAGCACATTTGTCAATGATCGTAGATGAACATCAGAAAGCTTGGGATCAACATATATTACTATTTTTGATGGCATATCATATAGATCAACAGTCCATGACACGACAGAACTAACACCAGCCATGGAAGAGAACTCCGTTTACCCTGTGACCTATTATTTGGAACGCCAGACAACCAGAATATGTAAATTCAACACTACGCGGAAGTTACTGTACATCCATGAATTAGTCAGAGAAAACACGGAGAATGCCAGTGACCGAATGAAGACATGATATGATCTCAAAGTTAATTCTATAGGATATCAGATGAACGATAAAGTCTGATTATATAATCCGCAAAGGAAGAAAGGAAGATCTCCCAAGCTAACGCCCTATACAGTCCTCAAAAGAATTAATGACGTAGTGTATAGAATTCAGCGTAGCTCCAGAAGCAAACTAAAAGCTTTCAACCTCGACAGGCTCAAAGCATATCACGGACATGAAGTAGCTGATAGGGACAATCATGTTTAAGTGGGAAACAGTGTCACGGCTAAATACCATCCGAATGTTTTTATGCTGCCATATAGAAGTCGAGCCTTGTAGCGTCTACGTCCTTTCGCATGAGTCATCGCCGGCCGAGAATATTCGGGAGCTGTGGTATTTTCGTGATACGTGCAGCCCTGGTCGAGAATAGTATAAAGAGGCCTCGCTTCGTCCGAAGTATTCATGATATATTTTAGACTGGATATAAATAGGGGGCAGAACGCGTGTTGAATTAGTTAATCGAGTGTTGAATTGTAAAGAGCTATTAGTTGTAAAGTTATAAGAGTAGTTTAGTGTGTTTAATTGTATACAGTGGTAAAGAATAAAAAAGTATTAGTTTAAAACAGTAAAAGTTGTAATTTTGTCAGAACCCACGGGAAAAATGTAACAGTACTTTCTCTCGTGTGTTTTCACTTTACAATAAATTGCGACTTAACCTTTGTAATTTAATATTTATAAGTTTTAAGTATTTAGGTACATATTTCTTCCTAATTTTGACATTTAAGGTGACATTTTTCAAAACTCGTTGGCCTTATCATCTTACTTTTTATAACCAATCAAAAATATTTCGCGAAATTTCATAAAAATAAATATCACCATAAGTTTATGAGACCAAGCAATACTTTCAATAAAGTAAGAAATACACAACTCCGAGCTTATATTTTTAGCTTGAATTAAACAATTCCTTATAAAAATTATTTTGTGAAACATGTTGGGAAACACTATCTTTCGTAACGAGCTGACTTCTGTGAAATAAGCGAAGCGAGTTCTGCAAACTACAGCGAGTTATGAAAAATCATGTTTCCCAACTAGTTGCACAAATAACTAAACTATATTTTGTAGTTGAAAAATTCTCAGGGTTTCCAAAAATCATCGTTCTGCTCGCTATCTGAGAGACAATTTTCTGAAGAGCAGATGGGTCAGATTCTGAATCACTATTTGCGTTGACTGATAATTCTCAGCCAACGCTATTTGGCTGATTTAAACTAATATCAATGTCAGGTTGTTTTAGAAGATCAAGGACTTCATGAGATAAATATTTTTTTGAAGTGAAACTTCTTTAGCGAGGGTCAGTCCAAAAAAATTAAACGGAAATCAAAGTGACACTTTAATGAAGCATGCTCCAGTATAGCTAGGGTCTGAAATTTTCAGGACATGTAGCCGGGAAAACTAGACCCCGTACGAAAAAATTGGGAAAAAATTGTAATAAACGTAAGAAATTGTTCGGAATGTTAATAGAAGTATTATAAAATGAAATAAGAAAAGAAATAATAATAAAAGAAGTCAGAGAAACGCGGTTTTTGATGAAAATTGAAAGAAGAAAGGCAAAAAAAATTTAAAGTGTCGAAACCGGGATCAAAAGTTGAGGAGAAAAAAAGCTTCAACAAATAAAAGCTCAATTCCTAATATCTCTTTCAGAAGTTTCACTTCAGTTGTGTGCTTATGTGAGGCACATAATTTTTTTCTGTAAATTCGATTAAGCTGTGGTATTAACGGATCAGATGTTATTAAAAGCATATAAATCAAATCTTCGTTTGTAGCGACTCTAGAGAATTTTCGTGAATTGTCTTGGCGAAAGTTTCTGAAATCCTTATTTATGGCTTCCTGAGGTTCTGCAGAAAACTGCCCTATAGCAGCGAATAACAACTACGATAAGAAGATTCACTCTACGCGGCGGCACGTCAACGGTATGTCTCCTTCCCCGCGCGAAAACTACCATGATACTGGCATGTGACCTTTGGACCCGGCGCACACTGGTCGAATTTCTAGGAAAGCTGGCCATAATAAGGTTTACCAGAAATAAGATATAAAAGTAATTAAGTATTACACGTTTAATATATCGTGTTTTAGACAAATAATTGTTGAATTTTTTGCTCATCATCTATATTTATATATAGGGAGTATCAATTATCACTGACGATAAAAATCATGTATAAAGATCATTTGTATGTTCTTAAATCGTTCTAAAAAATAATTTTCAAAATTAAGGGCTCCTTCGTGGTAAAAAAGGGTTTTAAATTTTTAATTCGATGATCCAAATTTTGATTTTGCAACGGTTAATTCAGGAGTCTTACGAGCAAAATGAATGTTAAGCGGACGACAGAAACGCGTTGATGAGGGCCATGCAATTTTGCCATACATGTATTTCAGAGTTATCGCTATTTTTAAAAATTAATCTAATAGGGACGAAACTAGTAAAAAATATAGAAGCATTAGTGCAGCTGTTGTTCAAAAACACTTGATTATATACTATCCCAAGGTAATATCAAAGTCATATTTACAAATTAAAACTAAATTATAATTTTTTTTCTGCTGATTCAGCCAAATTATTTATTACCTCTTTTTATAATAACATCAGTCTTGCATCAGCAATAATGATTCTACCTAAATTTCCGCTTCAGTTTCACTTACTACAATATTATGGGATTAGGGGTGGCCGACAATAATCGAGTATTCGATTCACTTTTAAGATATTACCGATTAATCGACTTATCGATTAATATTTCAGAAAATATCGATAATCGATTATTTCGATTAATCGATTATTCAGTTATTTGCTAAAATATTAAGCGTTTAATCGATTATCCAATTTCTTGCCCACCCGTACCGATAAATTTACAACAGATATAGCTTTTAAAATTCCAATTTAATAATGCGTTGCGTTAAGGGTAATTTAAATGACATTTGAAAATACTTTCAGTACAACATATGAAGCAAAAAAAAAACAGAGAAACGTAAATGCTGAAACAAGACAGCAGCAGGGAAAACTGCTCACGTTACAAACTTAGCCAATAAGGGATCATTTCGACGCGCCATTTTCTGATAATCTGGCTTCAGTTGTTGCACAATTAGGTATAACACAACACATAACCTCAACGGAGTGTTCGCACGTTAGCAGTATAGTACATCAGTCTTTATCTTTTTATTATGTATTTGGGCAAAACTATATGATAAAAAGGATCACTCTCCGCGGCGGCATGTCAACAGTGTGTCTCTTTCCCCGCGCGAACACTAGCAGAATATCGGCAGGCCATGATACAAATAAAACAATCAGGCGACCTTTGACGCGGCGGCCATAGACAGCTCATCCTTTTCTTTTGTCAGATTAATTTTCACGCCTAAATTCTATAGTTGAGTCAATATTCGATATAAGATAATCGCTATCTTTTAGTTGTTTTGTATTACAAAATAGGAATGAAATATACAGTAAAAATATTGTGCGAAACCTTTAACCAATTTTAAAATCACCCAAAACGCCAAAATTTAATTGAATATTAAAAGATGGGGCAAATTCGAGCAACATTTTCTTCTTGATGTCTTTTGTCAGAATAGCAGTATTCGGAAATATGGTGAAATCATTAACACAAAATCAAAATCTTTTCAATATTAGTTATTACATACCTTGAGTATTGTTATCAATAATAACTAATTAAAAACGTTAACATGTTTTTGAAACAGCCAGTTGAATACAAACTTTATCAAAATATTTATTTGGTGATAATAATAAAAAAAACCATAACGTAAGTTTGACAGGGCGCTGCAAACAATTCAGAAGATATCAATTGTGTTTTTACAAAGTCAAATAGAGTATTAGAGTGCTATAAATAATTTCGTCATAAATTTGATTGGATATAACGCAAACGAAAATATAGTTTATGGCCAGCTTTTATTTAAATTCAACCTGTGTGCGGCGAAGTTCGCCGAACGTTACCAGGCAACGAAGACGATTCCTTTGTAGCGCTCTCTTGCCATTAAGTGGGCCTTCTTGTCATAGTTAATATTCGCTGCCTATAGGCAGTAAAGCATTTTCAATAATAAGCGCACCATGTACACTATCTCATGCTCATATACAGGGTGTTCGTATTTTCGTGGACGAGTATCAACTTCCTTATTTTAACACCTGTTGATTAAGTCATTTTTAAATTCCTCTGAAAATTCTAGATATATCTTTATATGATATCCTATATTTAAATCTAACCGTTTTTGACATATTTTTAATTTTATGTCAAAAATGACGTTTGCAGGTCTAAATATAACTATCAATTTCTCCTATTGAAAGCCTTTATTATTTAATTGGATTTGGTTTCTTTGTAGAAGGGGATCTACTTTAGTAGCTTGTGTTGGCATTTTTATAATAAAAAAATACAGTGTGATGAAAAACTAACATTAAAAATTTAAATGAAAAAATCGTTAAATCATTTTTTTCAAATAAAAACCTCGTATTTTTACAATTTTATCATATTTAGCATCAAAAATAAAGGCGACTTTGTATAAGGTTGTAAGTTTAGCAAATACAAAACGGGGTAGGTAATAGATTTGCCTAAAATAATTGTTGCATTTGTAATGTCATGTTGATAGTACACTTATGATTTTGTTGAATTGAATTGATCTACTGGTTCGGTCGTTGATTCATTTGAATATTTTATTATGTATTTTTGCCATACGATATACAGTTTAGCAAATAGATTGGCCAAAAATTATTGTTGCATTTGTAATGTAATGGTGAATAATAATAAGAATTAAAAGAAAATGATAGTGACGATCCCACATGCCTTAGAAGGAAAATTTGACACCAACACCTATAAGATGTAAAAATGGGTTGGTTTGGGTAGTAGTTGTAGTTGTTGTAGTAGTAGTAGTAGTAGTAGTAGTAGTAATAGTAGTAGTAGTAGTAGTAGTAGTAGTAGTAGTAGTAGTTTTTCCTGAGGTGAAAGCTCATGCTCTACGTGTGGGACTCTATGACTCTAGCCAGCAGCCTACCCACTAAAACACCTCTTCGCACCCATGCACACCGGAACCGTCGAGAACGACATACTTCAGTATGCAGGGCTGTCGTATTTTATCTTCTAGTTCCTGGTCCCTTTCTGATCTTCATCCTTTCTCATTAGAATGTTTCTTGCAAATTGCTTTACAGCATCCCAGGTTCTTTTGCCGAGCAAAATTTGAGGAACTAAGTTTTCTGCTGTGAGTTGCACACCTATCTCTCTAAATAATTCCATTCTTTCCCTTTCCCACTTTATACACTGGAAGAAAATATGTTCCGCTGTGTCCGTTTCCCGGCAGTACATGCAGTTGTCATCCTCTGTTATGCTCATTCCTTCGTGTAGCTTCCGAATCTCCCGTGTCCCGTCAGAACTTGTGTCATATGGTAGTCTATGTTTCGGTGTTCGCACCTGAGCCATTCATTGTCTGATGTCAGGAATTAATCTTTTCGTCCATTGGCCCACCATCGTATTATCATTCCAACATCTCTGCCATTGCTCGACTGTGTCCTCCCTAGCCCTATTCCTTGTTGCAACAAGATGTGCGTCTGGCGTATCATGCAGTAGCGTTCTTTCCCTTACCAGAAGTTCTATCGGCACAACTCCAGTTAGAATTTGGATTGCTTTGGTTGACACACAGTTCTATAGGCGCTTGCCACTCTTAAAAGAATCTTTCTTTGCACCCTTTCCAACATGTCTCTGTACTTTTTTCTTCTCAGTGCTTTATGCCATATGGGAGCTCCATAGACCAGTGGATGACTCTACAGAGAACTCGCCTCTTGCCGCTGCACGGTCCCCCAATGTTAGGGATCATTCTAGCGAGTGACGTTGCACGCTCTTCCGCCTTGGCTGTTATCATCCTCATGTGTTCGCCATAAGTCCCATTTTCATCCAACATGATTCGCAGGTATCGCACCGATTTAGCTGGTATGATAGTTGTTCCCTCCAAAATAAAAAATATATTGTCCTTTCTGGGTCCTTTTAACACTACTGCCTCTGTCTTCTCTGGTGCCAGTTTTAGGTGACTGTTTATCATCCAATTGTTCACTCTTCTTAGAGCTTCATTGACACGGAAGGTCAGTTCGGCCCGGTCTTTTGCGGAGGCGAAAATCGCCAAGTCATCGGCATAACCAACCAGAGTAACTCCTTCAGGCAGCCCAAGCCGAAAGACGCCGTCGTAGAAAATATTCCACAGGGTTGGTCCTAGAACCGAACCCTGCGGAACTCCCGCGGACAAATCTAGTTCCACTTCCTTTCTAATTCTTATCTTCCTATCACTGAAATAGCTTCTTATTAGATTAACCAGGTACTGGGAGATCCGTCTTCTTTTCAATTGCTGTATTATTTCACCCCACGCCGCAGTGTTAAATGCATTTTTTACATCCACTTTATCATTACTAGCCACTTATCTGTTGTCTCCACCTTCCTTTTTATTACAGCGTCTACTGCATGTATCGTTGATCTGCCCTTACTGAATCCATACTGCTGCTGCGCCAGTCCTTCCCCTTGCTCAATTTCTCCATTTAGGCGTTTTCTAATGAGTGATTCAAACAGCTTGCTTAAGGTATTTAATAAGCACAGAGGTCTGTAGGCGGATGATAATTCTGGCGGATTTCCTCCTTTAAGTAATAATATCAGCTTAGCCTCTTTCCAGTCAGAAGGACTGTTGGGCTTTCAGCAGCGCATTTAGCATCCTTAAAATCCAATCAGGAAAACGAGTTTACGGCCTCTTTGATTACCTCTGTTGGAATCTCATCCACACCCCGTGCTTTCCCAGACTCCAAGCATGATGCTGCTTCTTGTAGCTCTACTTTTGTAAAAGGGTTTGGGTGCTCAATATTCGGTTCTGTATCATCGACGTCTTCCCTTTTTGGAAACAGATCTTTTGCGATTTGCCATTTTCTTTCCGTTGTCAGCTCGAAAGGCATTCAATTAAACAATTTCCCTGTGGCTATTTTATACCCGAAGTACCAGATGTCTTCATCGAGGTTCTTGCAGAGTTCCTGCCAATGGTTCCTTTTTGACCGTTCGATTAGTTCTCTTAGCTCCTTTCTGGCTTGGCGATAATCTGTGTAAGCTTCTACTCTGTCTCCATTCCGTGTGATATTTCTATTTTTTCGAGTCAGCATTCTTCTTTTTCTTATACATGCTTTTCTTTGTTCTTCTATATTAACATTCCACCAATATGGCCCTTTTGCCTAGTGCCTGGTGACCACATAAGCTTCTTTTAATGCCTGCACGCAAGCCTGTGCGGAGTCATTTTCCATAGATGTATTTTCCACTCTCCATTCTAGCACCGCTTTGAAAGTTTCCCAGTCACTTCTGACCTTTGTTCTCTCTTCAGTCCCTTTCTTTGTTTTGCTCTCTTTTATTTCAAAGTATATAAACCCATGGTCACTGAGGCTCTCATCCTCCAATACTTTCCAGAAAACCGCCACATCGCATCTTTTATCGGCTATCCAATTTCGATCACAGACTAGATTCCTGTTTGGTTCTGATGCTATGATTAAGTCTACCCCCATACTTTTCGGTGTTATGTATGCGGCATCATGGCTGTTCTTAGATCGCATAGCGTTTATCTGCAGTACTTTAATGTTCTTTTGTACTCGCATACTAAGACAGTCGTTTATTTCTTGCCTCCTGAACTAGTTTTCTGAAGAAGGGACACTTTGTTTGACCCGCTCCGTGGCTTTAACCTTGCACTTCACACATAAGGTAGTATTTTTGCACTCTTTAGCTAAGTGCCCCTTCTCTCCACAATTTAGGCAGTTTCCTTCCCTATTTTCTTCTGCACAGTCATTTACCCTATGACCGTACTCCAAACATTTATAGCATCTCGGTACTCTGACCCTCTCTCTTATCTGACAGTTTAGCCAGCCTATCTTGATACTTCCTGCCTTTAATAGTCGTGAGGCTGGATCTCAGGGTAATACCACAGTTGCCGTCTGATTTTCATATTTTCCAGGTTTTATAGAAGTTACCTTTATCTGCTCCGTCTCCAGTCCAGTTGCATCTTTAATTGCTAAGATTACTTCGTCTTCTCTTGCCACTCCGTCCATTCCGCGTTTGAAGACAGTGGTTTCTTCATTTCGTGTGCGTACGTCGATCTCTTTAATGTTTTTCTGAATTTCTTTTATTAGATCTTCAGCCTTTCCGGTTCCTTCTATTTTAAGCATCAGATCCCCTGTTGTGGATGTCTTGATGTTTTTGACTTTTACCCCTATTTTCTCTATATTTACTCCTCGCTTCACGGAGTTGAGTACCTCTGCGAATGATCTTTCGCCTGATTTAATCAAGATCATCTCTTCTGGGTGTCGACTCTTTTGTCTCACCAGTTGTCCAGTTTGTTTTTTCTCTTCTCTGTATGAAGCTTTATCACCTGCTAAATAAATTACTTTTATTCCGCTACCCCTAAAGACAAATTCAAGTATCTTTCTCATGTACTCCTTATCGAGCCCACTCGGTGCCGCAACTGCCACTTGTTTCCGACCATGTGAGTCTATGAGCTTTCTCCAAGCGTTTACGGCCATGTATAAAGCCTGCATATCATTTACTCCCTTATCATCGACCGTGTATGGAATTAAGTAAACATATTTTGATTTCTCGCCATCTCCCCCTCTACTTGGTGACGTTTTCGCTTTGCTACAGAGGATTTCTACTCGGCCTTCTTCCATTTTTTCCTTCAATATATTAAATATCTCCGGGTATCTGGACCTGATGTCCTTTAAGTCATCTCTATCGTCCTGGATTGTTGGATCTACCACTAAAAAAAACATCCCTCCTTCATATTTGCTAGGTTACCAGGTGTCATAGTAACCGTCTCGTATAACTTTTCTGACCATTCCCTATCAAGTGTCATTGCTACATCCTCGAAGGATCCCCTATTGGCAATAGTGTTTTCTAATTCTTTTTCGTCCATATTGACCTGCGTGCCGATTTCTTTTGTTTTTCTGGCAACTTTTTCTTGAGGTAGTGACTCCATCTCCACCTGTACTCCTGCGTCCGAGGTGCTGACTTTATGTGCTGCTCTCCTCGTCCCATGATTTTTCCATTCATTACATCTGTAACTTAGGGTTTCTATTATCTGTCCAATTTCTCTTATACCTTTTTTTATGTCTGCCTTAGTAGTAGTAGGAGTAGTAAGTAGTAGTAGCAGTAGTAGTAGTAGTAGTTTTTATTTTGTTGTTGAGGTGGAACGTTCATGCTCGCCTAGACTAGTTCTTGTGTCTAAGGCACCACCCCGATCCTTCCTCCTCCTCATCCTAATACTGAGCTGTCCACCCTGGAACTACCTTCCGGTATTACTTCAGGGAGGGTTTGTTTGGTCTGAAGAGGATAATGCTTCTTATCGTTTTAAATTTGTTTGTCTCTCTTCGGTCTCAGTTTTTTTTGTTCATCTTCTTTCTCTTTGCAGACATAATTATCATGCAGAACCTCTTTACAGCCTCCCAGTTTTCCCTTGTCTCCAGCATCCTGTTGATTATGTTCTCCGGTGTTACGTTGCCTAGCTTCTATTACAATATTATTCTTTCCTGTTCCCATTTGCCCCATTCAAAAATTGTACGTTCCACAGTATCTCTCATTCTGCAGTATAGGCATTCGTCCGTGTTACTGAGATTAAATCTATGCAGATATGCCTGAAAACTTCCATGTCCCGTTAGACACTGTGTCACAAAGTAGTACACTTCGCCCCATTTTCTATTAATCCATGGCCTTATGTCGGGCATCAGCCTCTTGGTCCAGCTACCTACCCTGTTCTCATTTCCCCATGTTTCTTGCCACTTTGTAATCGCGTGCTCGTGTGCGATCTTTCTTTCCTTCCCTATGTTGCATTCTGTTTTTTGCTTCTGCTAATATATGTATAGGGATTGTCCTAGCTATTATTTTTTTTTCTAACAGTGCTGCAGTAGATGTCGTTCTATAGGCGCTCGTTATGCTAATCGCTGTCTTCCGTTGTACTCTCTGTAACATGTCTGCATGTACTTTCTTTTCTGTGGGCCTTTTCCATATTTCTGAACCGTACATTACAATTAGTAGTAATAGTAACAGTAGTAGTAGTAGTAGTAGTAGTAATAGTAGTAGTAGTAGTAGTAGTTTTTTTTTTTTTTTTTTTTAAGGCGATGAGGAATCTTCCAAAGATGCCGGCCCTGATGGTCTGCCGAGCATGCACGATTCTAACCTCTCTAGAGGTCAGCCTACGTACTAAACCCCCCCGCCATTATCGAAGTATCCCCCTGGGACTACCGTCAGGCATTACTTCAGTGGGGTCGACACTTGATTGATGTTACAGATTTTTTTTTTCCAGTTCTACTACTTCTTCTACCTTTCGTTTTCTCTTTTCTTTTTTTTTTTTATTCGTTTTTGTCAGGTTTCCATTTCTCGGCGTTTTGTATTCAGCACATTTACGACCATTGTATCTACTGCTCCCCAGGTAAGTTCGCTTTCTAACATTTTATGCACAATATTTTCAGGTGTTATCCGACCCAGTACCGTTTCTGCTTCTCTTCTCTCCTCAACCCACCTTACGCATTCGAAGAAGGTATGCTCTGTTGTATCCGGGAGGTTACAATAAATACAATTATTATTTTCTTTTATCTTAAAACGATGAAAGTATGCGTTGAAACAACCATGTCCCGTTAGGAACTGCGTGAGGTAGTAGTTTACCTGTCCGTGTTTCCTGTTTACCCATGGTCTAATGTCAGGTACGAGTCTTTTGGTCCAGTTTGCCTTTCCATCGTCTTCTTCCCATCTTCGTTGCCATTGATCCATTATTGTGCTATTGGTTGCTTTACTGTCCTGTCCTTGGTTAAGCATTACCTTTTCCTCAACGAGCAAGTCAATAGGAGGGATTTTCGCTATGACTAGCAGTGCCTTTGTGGACGTGGTCCTGAATGCGCTAGCAATCCTAATGGCAGTTTTCCTCTGTACTCCAGTTAGTATATTCCTGTAGTGCTGTTTTTTCACGGCTCTTTGCCATATTACTGCTCCATAGAGTACTATAGAGTTTGCCACGGCGGCGTACAGAATACGTCGTGTACCTTCCTTGGGACCTCCTAGGTTCGGCATGATGCGGCCGAGATTAGCGATTGCCTTACAAGCCTTTTCCACTGTTTTTCTTATATGGTGGCCCATGTACATGTTTCTATCTAAGTAGATCCCTAGGTACTTTATACTCTCCTGGCTAGTGATTTCTGTATTATCTACATGCACAGTAATGCTTTTTATTTTTCTGCCTGCTGCCAGTAGGACTACTTCCGTTTTCTGTGCTGCTATACGTAATTTTTGTTGGTCCATCCATTTAAGTACGTCTGCTATCACTTTATTTGCTATACTTTGCAGCAATTCTGCTGTTTTTCCCACTACCAGGATGGCCAAGTCGTCAGCATACCCAATAAGTTTGACTCCATATGGCACGGGGATCTTGAATACTCCATCATAATACACATTCCATAATGTTGGCCCTATCACGGAACCCTGGGGAACACCACATGTCATTCTCATTTGTTTTCCCCTTCCAACATGCAGGATTCGATCTTCCAAATAGCTACTTATTAGGTTATATAGGTATGGCACGACCTTTCTTCGCCGTAGTTCCTTTAGAATGCCTTCCCACGGGGCGGTGTTGAAAGCATTTTTTACGTCGAGCGTTATTAGCGCGCATCTTTTCCGTCCTACCCTTTCATTCGCTTCATCCGCTATTTTCTGCACCCTTTTAAGCGCATGGATCGTTGAGCGTCCCTCTCGGAAACCGTATTGCTCAGGGGCCAAGCTGCCAGTTCTTTCTATCTCTTGTTTGAGTCTTTCTGTTATCATTTGCTCAAATAGTTTGCCCATGACATTTAGCACGCATATCGGTCTGTAGGCCTTCTCGTTCGAATTTTTGCTTTCTTTTTCAATGAGTACCAGTCTGGCCTGCTTCCACTCCTCGGGGAATACTCCAGTGACCAAAAACCTGTTTAATAAATCTAGTATTCTTTGTGGGTACTCATTGACCACAGCCTTAATCACTTCTGGTGGAAGTCCATCCGGCCCATTTGCCTTTTTAACCTTAATACGCGTGTTCGCATTAATGAGCTCTTTGAGAGAAAATAGGGGAATTTCTGCATTTTCTGCATTTAATCTGTTCCACTTAGTCACATTGTTTACTGGGAATAATTTTTTAGCTATTTGCATCTGCTTCTCGTCCGTCAGGTGTGATGGCGGTTTGGATTTCAGCTTGTTTGTGACGATTTGGTACCCTTTACCCCAGACGTCTTCTTCCACTTCTTCAATCACCTGTTTCCAGGATGCAGTCTTGGCCTTTAGGATTGTCCTTTTTAGTTCTCTTCGACTCTCTTTATATGCCTCTAAGCATAAGATTTTTTGAGTAGTATTATTAGCTTTGTTTGCTCGAACCATGGCTCTTCTTCGGAGGTTACATTCCTTTCTTTTTGTGGCTACCTCGTCGGTCCACCAGTACACCGGTCTCTTGTTTGATTTATAGTTTTTTTTTGGGAGGGTCTTATCACACGCTGTGGTAATGCGCTCTGTTAACTGTTCCGCTGTAGTCATATTCGCAGTTCGGAATTCATGGCCAACTTCTTGCAATAGAGCCCCCATATTTTCCTTTTTAATCCTCCATCCTTTGCGTATATTTGGTTGTACTTGACATCTGAAATTTTCTTTTATATCGTAGGTGATATTCCTATGTAAGCTAAGATTTTCCTCTTCTAGCACTTCCCAGTGTTCCAGAGATCTGCCAAGTTTTTCGGTACTAAATGTGATGTCTATAATGGATCCGTATTGATTTCTTACGAAAGTTGGGGTATTTCCCTGGTTGTGAATGGATAGGTTCTCCTCTGCCAACCATTCTGATACCAACTCCCCTCTTCTATCCTCTATATTTGAGCCCCATATAAATGCTTTTGCATTAAAGTCTCCTCCTACGAGGATTTCTTTCTGCTGTTTTTTCATGTCTCTTCTAAGACAGTTTAAGAAGTCCGTGTAGGTTTGCAGATCTACATTTGGGGAAATATAACAGCTGTATATAATCATCTTGTCTAACTCTATCCATACAAAACCTGGTCCGTTACCCATATCCAGTACCTTAATCTGCTTGTTTACCACTGTGATGGCTGCGTCTAGATTTTCCTCTGTATACCAGTGACCCCTTGTGACCTTTTTCCTATTTGGCTCTGATAAAATTATGATATCTACTTTCTTATCTTCTATCGTTTTATATAGTAGGTCCATCGCCTCTCGTCCCCTATCTATGTTGACTTGTAGTATCTTCATATTGGTGATGATTTCTAGAAGACGCTATTTAATCTAGCCCTCTTCTCCTCATTATGTGTTTTTATTAGCTTTCTATATTCTGGGCATCTCATTGATTCCGCCATGTGGCCAATTGTGCTACACAGGTAACACTGCTCTTCGTTAGGGCATTCTCTCTTTTTGTGTCCGACCTTCCCACACTTGTGGCAGTTATTCCTGTCGTCTTCCTTATATTTGCACTGGTCCCCCCTGTGTCCGATTCTATAGCACTTGCGACATCTTTCCAGTAGATCTAGCACTCTTGTCCTCCATCGGTTCCATCCACTACCGATTCTTTTCTTCCTTGTTATGTATTCGGCCGCGTCCGACTGCATTGTTACAAATGCATATTTGTACCCTTTGTAATTGGGTTTATTAGCCAGTTTAATCTGGGACTCCACCACAAAGCCGTCTTCGTTATTTAGTTCTCTTTTCAGAACCTGTCTTATGTCTTCTTCCTTTACCGTCTCGTCGATGTCTAAGAGCATGAAGGTTTGTCCCCTCGTCTTTACGTCCACCTGCGCAACCTTACACAGTGCTGTGTTCAGTGCTGTCGTGAATGTCTTCCTATCTTTCTCATCCTTTCCTTTGATTTTCAGTTGTAGATTCCCACTATTTGTTTTGGTGATCCTTTCTATCGTGATGCCTTCAGTGTCTATATCCTTTTTCATATCCTTGAGTATATCCGCGAAGGAGGCATTACCCGTTGGTTTTATTAGTATGGTTTCCTCGTTATTTTTCCGTTTATTTTTTATTAGCTCCCAGTTCATTTCTTCTTCTCCGCCTATTGTGTGGGTTCTATTTTTACCCATAACTACTTTGAATGTAATATTTATTTTTCTTCCTATATACTCAAGGATATTTCGTGTAACTCCGTGGTCTATGTTTTGGTCCATAATGCACCATACCTGGCTTACCGGTTTTCTGTCGGTCATTTGATGTATTTCACACAGGTTTTCTTTCATTTTAATTCTATCTTCCGCTGTGTGTAGTCCTTCTGTTAATGTGACAAATGTAACCAGCTCTAATGCATTTCCGCTCGCTTCCTCACCGAAGATACCGCTCGCAGAGGCACCCCCGACCATACTACCAGTTTTAAGTTTATTTTCCTCTACGTATCTCTTCAGCTGAGGGTTTCTCTCTTTGAGCTTCCGCAGAAGTATATTATTATTAATTTCTCCTGTTTGCATAATAAATAAGAGGTTTTCCTCCTCTCCGGTGATTACTTCTCTTTGTAATTGACATTTTTTGAAGACATCTTCTGGCCATTGTACTTCCAATAACTGTTGCAGTTGGCAGTCTTCAATTTCTAGGTCCATTGCCTTTTCAATACGCATTACTCGCATTTCTTTCTCTAGCTGTTGGTTGCTGACCGTTTGCGTGCCCATTTCGCACATACTTTTCTTGGGGATGGCCATTTTGCTTGAGGGGGCATGTAGCTCTTCTATTAATTGGTCTATGAAGCCAGTGTTCTCCGCCATTCTTTGAGTATAACCCTCCACCTTGTGGACAGCATTTTTTATTTCCTTTTTTGTGTTCGGGATAGTCGTAATCAGCACTTTTAGTTGTTGCGTTTGTTCTGCCACTTTTTTAATAAGGTCTTTTAGTCTCTTACGTTCCGTTTCCATTTTCTTGATAAATATTTCAAATTCTTCTTTTGTGTTCTCTGGCGTATCCTCACGTTTTCGTTTTGGGTCTCTACTGGTACTTCCTAGGTTCAGTGAATTCGCCCTCCGTAATGGTGGTGAAGTTATCTCGATCGATTCTTTTCTTTTAGGTGCATTTAATTCATTTATTCTGTCTATTTTTGTTACCTTGTATCCTCCGTCCTGATTAGGACCGACAAAGACCTCACCATCCTTGATATGAGTCTCGAGTTCCATTTCGTCTCCAGTCTGGACATTCCGTGTACTATATTCTTTCGTTTCCTCTTCTTTGCTTTCTGTGCCTTTAGCAGATCTAGTGGGAGATCTGGCTATGGAGTCCCTTCTCTGGAAAGGGTTGAAATCAAACGGTTCAATGCTCCCCCCAGAATCCGTGGAGCAGCCCAAGCTTAGCTTGGGGGGGGGGGGATTCTGGACCATCGGTCCTACCCCCCTGGGGTATTTTAGTTTTTTGTTCCGCCATTTTCATTTTTTGTGGGTTGGGGGGCTGCCCCGGTCCAAATTCGTAGCAAGGTCGTCATAAACAGTTTCCAGTCCATTAGATGTGTATGTATGTGTGTGTGTGTGTTTGCGCAGGGTGTTCGTGTAATAGGGCAAGAGTGCGTGTGTGTAAATGGCAATGAAACGTGAAAAACCCCTAGCCCTCGTTTCCTAATAGCATCGGGGTCGGAAGAGAACAAGAGTGGGCCAAGAGAGGCCGATAGAAAGATTAAAGGACCGCACCCAGCAGCTGAAAGAAAAGGTGTGAGGACGGAGAACAGACGAGTTGGTCCACGGAGACGGTTTTTGCAAAGGATTTTGGGGGGATTTATACCCCCTCACCCTGCTTATAGCCGCCTCTAACCAGGGCTCCAGGGAACCCTGGTCACTCCTCCCATCCGCCACCCGAGAGGACGCGCCCGGTAGCCAGCTCAGGCCCCGGGAGTAGTAGTAGTAGTAGTAGTAGTAGTAGTAGTAGTAGTAGTAGTAGTAGTAGTAGTAGTAGTAGTAGTAGTAGTAGTAGTAGTAGTAGTTTTTTTTGTAGGGGTTTAGGGATCTGCTATCAGACATCCGAGCTTGGCACATAGCGGTCTAAGTTGCCCGGATAGTGTCGGGTTGGCGCTATCTCCATTAGTCACCGACCGACTGCCTATCAGTGGACGTATCCCTGGACCTGCGTGGACATTACTTCGGGGATCGTCAGGCTGTACTATAGTTGTTCTAGTCCAGGTCTCGTTATCCTTCTTGCGTCTTGTTCCGTTTTTCTGGTAATCTTTTCTGCAAGCACGCAAATTTGACACCAGTTTTCATGGTTGAGTAGCATTTTTTGTATAATGTTGTCCGGTGTAATCTCCCCCATTCTTTGTGTCACATTATTTCTTTCCTCTCTCCACATAGAGCAATCAAAAAATGTGTGTTCGACAGTATCCACATCTGTGCAATACATACATGTTACGCTCTCTGCTACTCTGAATCTTTGTCTGTAGGCCTGAAAGCATCCTTGACCCGTCAGCAGTTGTGTAAGGTAATACGTCGTTTCGCCATGCTTTCTTGTTAGCCAAGGTTCCAGTGAAGGTATTAATCTTTGGGTCCAGCGGCCCGTGTCAGCCTCTTCATCCCATTCCTGCTGCCACCTTGTAGTGGTCCTCTGTCTTGCTGTGCTCCTCGGTTCACCTTGTTGAACAGCTATTGTTTCCTCCGCCAGTAGATATATTGGTGGAGTTCTGGCCAGAACCAGAAGGGCTCTCGTCGACGAAGTTCTGTACTCGCCACGATCCTGATTGCGGCCTTTCTCTGTACTCTCATCAAAGCCTGTGCATACACTTTTCTATTCAGTCCTCTTTTCCATATGGTTACACCGTAAAGCATTATAGAATTTACAATGGAACACAGTATCCTCCTGATGCTTTCTTTTGGGCCTCCTATGTTTGGTAACAGCCTGCTTATATTTCCAATAGCCTTACATGCTTTTTCCGCTATTTGCCCATACTCATATTCCTATCAAAGTGTATACCCAGGTACTTTATGAATTCCTGGCTGTAAGCCGTTACATTTTCAACCTTTATCGCGAGTTCTTTGACCATACGACCTCCCGCCAAGATTACTAATTCCGTCTTCTCCGGTGCTAGAATAAGTCTCTTGCTTTTCAGCCATTGTACTATCTCCCTGAGGGTGTTGTTTGATGTTTCTTGTAGTACTTCTCCATCCTTGCTCACCACCACTATTCCAACATCGTCGGCGTACCCTATAGTTTTAACTCCTCTAGGGATTGGCAGCTTTAGTATACCGTCGTAGTACACATTCCAGATTGTTGGGCCAAGAACAGATCCCTGAGGTACCCCGCATGTCATTTCCAACTTCATGTGTTTTCCTACTAGAAGCTGTCTATCCTCTAGGTAGATTGTAGACATACGGTGCTATGCCCAAACTTCTGAGCACCTGCAATATACCCTCCCATGGGGCAGAGTTGAAGGCATTTCGGATATCTATGGTAATCAGGGCGCACCTTTTACGGCCGGCCCTTTCTTTTGCTTCATCCGCTATTTCTTGCACCACTTCTAGCGCCCGGGTGGCAGACTTTCCTTCTCTAAAACCAGACTGGTTTTCAGAGAGGCCTCCTTTTAAGTCGATTTCCCTTTTTAGTCTGGCAAGGAGTAGCTGTTCTAGCAGCTTCCCTAGAACGTTAGTGAGACAAATGGGCCTGTATGCCTTTGCGTTTTGATCCTGCTTATTTTTTTCTAAAAGCAGTAATTTGGCTGTTTTCCATTCTACAGGGAAAACACCATTGAGCCATAGGCCGTTGAAGATTTTCATTATTGTTACAGGGTGGTTTCTGACTACTGCTTTAATGATCTCGGGTGGGAGACCGTCCGGTCCTGGTGCCTTCCTGTCCTTCATTCTGTTGCATGCCTCCAGTAATTCTTCTTCAGTTAGCTCAGGGATCTCATATTTTTTGACGCCCAGTCTTTCCCACTTGGCAACTATATCATTGGGAAATAGTTTCTTTGCCACTTCAAGCTGGTTTTCGCGAGGTTTTTCGTCACTTAGGCCATTCTTTGTACTCGACCTTATTTTGTCCATGACAATCTGGTATCCTTTGCCCCAAGGATCTCGATCCACCTCGTCAACGACCTCATTCCAGGCTTTTTTCTTGGCATTATTAATAGTTTTTTTTTAAGTTGGTTCTACATTCCATATATCGATCTTGGCTTATTCTCTGGAGAGCTGGATCTCCTTTCTTGTTCACCCTGGTCACAGTTCTTCTAGCGAGTATACCCTCCATTCTCTGTATGGCCACTTCCTCTGACCACCAGTATACAGGTGTTTTATTTCGTAGTGTTCTTTTCTTTGGTAGGAACTTGTTACATGCTTTCTTTGGTATGGTGCCCAGCTTTCCTGCATCGATAACCTTGTGATTGAGTGCACTTGCTAGATTTCCAAACTCCTCAGTCACTTTGCTGATTCTGTCCTTCTTCACAGTCCAACCTCTGTAGGCCGTATTTTTGGCTGATTCGCGGCTTTCTTTGACAATTTCGTAAAAAATGTACCGATGCAGACTTAGGGATTCCGCATCTAGTACCTTCCAGTTGCGGACTTTATTGCTTATGCCTCTGGTGCTAAAAGTGAGGACTATATACGAACAGCTGCGCTCTCTAATAAAGGTTGGTTCGTCCCCTTGGATATTTATCCTGAGGTCTTCCTCAGCCAGCCATTCCGCTAGTATTCTACCTCTTTTGTCCTCTATCCTTGACCCCCAGGAATACGATTTAGCATTAAAATCACCGCATACTACTATTTCCTTTACGTGACTTTTCATGTCTACCCGAAGTCCCATAAGGAATTCAGTAAAACATTGCAGCTCAATATTTGGGGATATGTAGCAACCAAAAACAATAACGTCTTCAA
Source organism: Pissodes strobi (assembly GCA_016904865.1). NCBI lineage: Eukaryota > Metazoa > Arthropoda > Insecta > Coleoptera > Curculionidae > Pissodes > Pissodes strobi. Next base: position 615,919 of record MU182100.1, read on the forward strand.
ATTCGATCCATATATATAGCCATTTCCTGCACCTTTACCAAGGATATTCATTTGGTGATTTCTTATAATGACTACAACATCCAGTTTATTATCCATAAAGAGTTTGCTATTAATTGCCTTTTTACGATTAGGCTCAGCCAAAATAATTACATCTGCCCCCACAGATGAGGTCCATTGCGTTCCTTCCCCTATCGATGTTGATTTGTAGAACTTTTATTTTTGGCTTGATACTGATGTCCTTCTCTCCAGCCTCTGCACCTGCAGCAATCTTCTGAATTCCGGGCATCTACCCGTCTTCGCCTTGTGACCTTCTATGTGACACAGATAACATCTTGCGTTATTGCGGCATTCCTTTTTTATATGTCCTTCCTGTCCGCAGTTATGGCACAGTTGTACCGCGCTTTTTTTACTGCATTTGTTCGCTATGTGACCCACTCTGTGACAATTAAAGCACTTTGGAAGCATCTCGATTTCCCTAGTCATCCAGCGGTGCCACCCATTTCCAACGTATCTTTTATCAATTAATGCAGCTGCTATATCTGCTTCTGTTGTTACAAAAGCCCTCTTCAGACCTCTTTCATTTGCCGTGTCTAGTAGTTTGACTTGGGCTTCAGCTTGCTCTCTCCCCATGTTAGTTAGTTCCATTTTAATTAATTCTGTAACCTCTTGTTGTTGTGTAGTCTCATCTATGTCTATTAGCATGACAGTTTTCTTTTTTTGTCTTGTGTTAACATCCACCTCCTTCTCAAGTTTTGTTTTGATGAGTTCTCTAAAATCTATTCGATTTTTTTTCCTCCTTTCCTTTTATTTTAATTTGCACCTCTCCCTCTTTTGTTTTACTTATCCTTTCGATGGTAACATCCTTTATATCAGCTTTTTCCTTCAAGCTTTTCATAATTTCCGAGTAGGTTCTTCCACCGGTTGGTTTCAAAATCAGTGTCTCTTTATTTATCTTCTTTCTGTTAGCCCATTGTTCCTTATTCCTCAATGTGCTCTGTCTCCCTATCTTGGCTATACGAATTGCTATCTGGGTACATTTATCTCGACATATATGCTCAAGTAGCTTCCTTATCTTGGTCCCATTTATGTTGTTGTCCACTAGGCAAATAGGTATCTTTCTCCCCTTATCTCGAGCAATCTCGATTATCTCGATTATTATTAGTAGTAGTAGTACTAGTAGTAGTATTAGTAGTAGTAGTAATTGAGTTGGGTAGACCTAGATGAAAATAGGTGGCAGTACTACCTAAAATGTAAAGAACGTTAGCGGCGATCCCGCAATACATGAGGGGCAAGTGGCGATCCCACATTGCTTGAATAAATGGGTTAGTGGCGATCCCATAGACCTATATGAAAATAGGTGCAAAATTAGCACCGCCTAAAATGTAAAGAACGTTAGTGGCGATCCCACTATATCTGAGGAGTAAGTGGCGATCTCACGCTGCTTAGATACAAATGGGTGGCAGTACTACCTAGGTAACGAAGATAAGTACAACAACAAAGAAATTAAAGTGTAAAAATAGGTTTACTATGTAAACAGTGACTAATTTGATACATGTTTCAATGTCATTGAATAATAACTATCAACACTAGAGACAAAAAATTACCGTATTGATCGTAGACTATCACGAAAACACTGCCGTAGATTTGTATTTGCATTTCTAGAAACATGGCTCTATGAGGAGCGAGCACGCTCCACTTGCAGGATGGCCGTGTTAGCGGTATGCGGTACCTTCCCCCGTATCTTCTTCCATCATATATCGTCGCTCCACTGCTGGAAAGTCAGGACCGACGAGCGGCGAGGCGCGAGGCTAAAGGTGCGTACAGACCTGACGAGCAGCGCGCGCGACACGCACGCGACGCGCCAACCGCGCGCCTGCTGTGAGCCATGTAGAGAGATGCGCGCGCCACGCGACTAAGTTCTATTGCACTTCTTCACTGATTCTCGCGCGACTGCTACGCACCAACGCACCTACTACTACTCGTCCACACTGCGCCTCGCTCTTTCTTTAATCTGCCGTCGAAAAACCGACAGCAGCCGGGTAGCGACGCGCCTCGAACAGGCGAAGCGCGCTCCTCGTCCACACCTAGGAATTTTGGACTGTCGCGTGCGTGTCGCGCGCGCGTCGCGTCAGGTCTGTACGCACCTTAACTGCGCAAAGCAGTCTAAGGCTGGTCGCGAGACAAGCAGCATAGATAATATTGGTGTAATCAAAACGAATAAATATTTTTTGCGAATTAGAACTTTTATTGGGGTTAAGTACCCCTACCTTTAACATATGGCATAAGGTACGGTACTTGCGGTACCGTAAAAAAAAGTTTTTTAAAGAGAGGAGCAAATTTGAACAAAAATCCCAAGTAAGTTCAGTAACTATACAATTTTAGTAAATTGCTAGTAGGCCTATTAAAAGAATCACGGGATCTGGTGGGACTTTTTTTCTTTATTAACATATATTTTGAATATTCATTAATTTTGATATTGTGTAATCATCCCAAAATCTGAATTAAAATCACTAAAGTGGCAATATTAAATAAAGTAAAATATACCAAAATAAACTATATTCCTTGTGCATACTTTTTATCCAAAAACTGTCTTTTTTGTCGTGGGTGATCGGTTATTAATAAGAAATATGGTAAACAAATCAAGTTTGCTATGTCTGTATAGAGACACCTTAAGGTGCGTACAGACTTGACGAGATGCGCACGCGACACGCACGCGACGCGCCGCCCGCGCGCCTACTGCGAGCCATGTAGCGAGACGCGCTCGCCATGAATTGAACTTCTTCACTCCTGGCCTCCATGATTTCTCGCGCGATTGCTACGCGCCTACTAGTACCCGTCCACACTGCGCCTCGCTCTTTCTTTGATCTGCCGTCGAAAAACCGACAGCAGACGGGTAGTGACGCGCCCCGGACATCCGCGCGCGCTCCCCGTCCACACCTAGGAATTTTGGACTGTCGCGTGCGTGTCCCGCGCGCGTCGTGTCAGGTCTGTACGCACCTTTAACAACAAATGTAACACTTTTAAGACGTTCGCTTCCATGACCACCGATAATTTCGAGTTCAATTGTTTTTTCCAGGCAACCTTACATGTTGGCTATGTTGGATTTTGTCCCGCCAAAGTTCAAAATTGGACATAAGATCCCTTACAGTCATACGGCACTATGCTATATTAGCAGCTTCTGATTGGTGGATTAACGTCACTTTCACTTTATCTACCAGTCAGTTTATTCCAGCAGGTCTAGATGGCCTTTTGGTAAGCTGTGGTCTAGTGATTCTGTGTTTGCAATACGGACGGCCGGCGTTCAGTGTTACAGTTGGGGACAATACATGTTTTCATTATTATTTTAAGGTTATATTTGTTTCTTTTTGTAAATTTGGGTTAGTTTCAGTTAGTTTTGGTTGGTTGCGCCTCGGAGCGAGAGGGTTAGCAGTACTCTAAAGTGACGTTAACCGTTAACCCACCAATTAGAAGCGGCTAATATAGCATAGTGCGGTAAGGCTGTAAAGGATCGTATTACGAGCGTGAGGCGACAGGGACATGCGGGAGCAAGGGACACAGTTCTAGAAAGCTTTGCTGTCACCTATAAGGAAAGCCCACTCAGCACCCTCTGGCCTTCTAGGCCCTCACACTAAAAAAAAAAGTAGCCAATATAGCCACCCGAGTTGGGACCGAAACTAAATGCTGTTAAGGATATATTTCCAGTTTTTAATATAAAATATGTTTACGATTCTGGAATTTGTGCATTAGCAGTGAACAGTTTATGCAAAGCAGGTAATTTATTGTGTTAATGGCAAGGACATTGCCCTGTGTTTGTGATAATATACTCTTAACCATACTACACTACCCTATACTTCCTAATTATTCTACATTATACAATGTAGTGAAATATTATGGTATAGTTTTAGTTAGGAACTAATTGCTCTCGTACAATGTGTGTTTCCACAAAAACCCATTATAATAATACTGATAATACCTAGTAATATCTAGAAAAACTGAAATTGTAATATTCACATACTGTCTGCCTGAAGTAAACAAGCCTTTAAGGTTTTTCTTGTGTGGCTTTTATAATAATAATGCCTACTTACCTATTTATTTTGGCTGCTTTTTGGCTCTACATATAATAAGTTTTAGATAATCACAGACATTATTTAGGCTACAGCCGGACAACATCAGAGGTTTGATTTTAATACCTCAGTTTTACTAAACACTTTTTATTTGTAGCATTATTGAATATTGATTAAGGGTTGTATGGTGGTTTTAGGTACGTGCTGTAACAATAAAATTGTGTTTAAGCTTTGATCTAAGTTCAGTCGCTTAGTTGAGAACATTGGCTTTTAAACAATTGAAAACATGGCGTTAACCTATTGTGTTCCCAAATGTAGAAAAGTGGCAATTTTTTTTATTTCTAAAAGAAGGTGAATTGAGACATACTTGGGCAAGTTTTGTTCTTCTAAATTTATAGACAGTGACTAGTCATACACATTGTATTTTTAAAATGCATGTCTTTCCGTGAAGTGAAATATTATAATACTTCTGACAATCGCTGCCGCCGCGCGCCGTCGTGAACGTTTGTCGTGTGACCTAGCCGCTAGTGAACAGTGCACCACACGCATAATCACGGATTCTAAACGTTGCGCGGACACATTGTTGACAAGCACATGCGCTGTTTCATGTTTACATTTATATTTTTACATCTTCACTTCATGCAATGCTCTCCGCTTGTTCCGGCGCGCAACCAAACAAGACTAACTAACTCAAATTAATACAAATTTAAGAAAAGGAACAAGCATAACCTTAAAAAAATTAAAAAACATCGACGGTAATTGAACCCGGGCCGCCGTATCACAAGCACAGCATCTGACAACTATGTAAATTATGAATCACGACAAGATTCACGTGTAGTGTGTGGTATATGCAATCGGCATTGAGCGTTTTTTACTATGTTAACATGTCTAATATTTCACTTCAAGCATGCATGGCCCTCCGCCCGCTTCGTCGCTTGGGGGCAACCTAATAAACTAACCCAAATTTCAAATAGGAAACAAACATAATCTCAAATAAAAGGGTTGTGTACCATGTGCGCATATCTGATGTGAAACTTCTTTAACTTAAACGCCCTAGCATTATACATATCGCAACGGATTTGGTTAAAAAGTGGTTTTTTTAACCTCTCAATTAACAAAAAAGGAAGGCCTAAATGAAAAAAAAATATTCTTCATAAAAGTTTCGCTTATGTCTTGGCAAGGTAATTAATAGAGCAAATCCCATATTTTTTGCTTGTAAACTAACAAAGATATCACAATAAAATCTTATACATATCGCAACGGATTTGGTTAAAAAGTAGTTTTGTTTTAAATATATCACTCAATTAACAAAAAGTGATGGCCTAAATGAAAAAAAAATATTCTTCATAAAAGTTTCGTTTTTGTCTTGACAAGGTAATAGAGCAAATCCCATATTTTTCCTGTAAACTAACAAAGATATCACAATAACAATTTTGTTCCGCCAGGTCGTGTATCGCTCGTCGTGTAGCGCCCGCCGTGTATCGCCATCCGTGTGTCGCGACCTTAAAATTTTAATCCCGGCGGCGAGATTTCAGTTCATAGTGCACTTGTGAATGAGAGGTGCGTGATTGGCTAGCTACGTGAAGTGACGCATGTCTTCGCGATGCAACCAGCAACCAGTTGTTTGTAAGTCAGCAGATGGTCTAGAGGTCTGCATGGTTGTTTTCATTTCGGCAATCCGGGTTCAAATCTCGTCGGTTTTGGTTTTTTTGTAGGTAAAGAGTTTTTTACTTGATTTTTTGGCTTTTCTTGGGTTAGCACTTGGTTAGTTTCCATTTCTTGAGCCCCGGAGCGAGCGGAGGGTCATATACTTGCCAATTGCAGGTCTTTAAATCGCATGCATTCACAAGTGCACTACGAACTGAAATATCGCGCACCGGAATGGATTTTATTATTCATTGAAAAATTGCCAGATTGCGGCACTTCACGTATGGGCATGCGTGTAAAGCTTTTGGCACGCAAGGCTCCTAATTTTAGGACAATTGCTTCCAGGGCCTGGTGGTCTAGTGGTTAGATGAATGTGCTTGTGAGTCTTGTGATATGACGGCGCGAGTTCGATTCTCGTCAGTGCCGACAGATGTTTTTTTAAGGTTATGTTTATTCCTTTTTTAAATTTAAGTTAATTTGGGGTATTTTTGTTCGATTGTGACTGGAGCGAAGCGGGCGGAGGGCCATACATGAAGGGAAATAATAGTCAATGCTTCATAGGAATTATATGATATAAATGCGTGAAGTGCCGCAATCGGGCAATATGTCAATGAATGAAATCCATTATGGTGTACCCAGACTCTTGAGACTCCACAGGCGTTAGGACCACCGATCTCCATATAGGAGATCCTGGAGATCTGTTGTTAGGACTTGTTATGATTTTTAAGATTAAAATATATGCCCACCGACAGAGACCGAACACACAAAATCTTTCCACTGCGCTATTAAACCTGTCGGAATAAATTCACTTGACCGTAGATAAAGTGAAAGTGACGTTAACTCACCAATCAGAAGCGACTAATATTGTATAATATATTCCATAGATAATTATTATATATTAATATATTCACTGAAATCCTCCTGGTTGGGGGGGGTTGTGAAAGGAAGATCCCATATTTTTAACCAAGCAGCATCATACAATTTGAATCCAATCTTTTTTATCCAGTAGATACTTTTTGTACATCTCTAGGGTCGTGTCATATGACATCTCGCACGCTGGCTGGCAAGGCAACACTGTAGCAATGGCAAATGGTTATTAAACGTCAAAATTAAATTAAAGATGAAATTGCAGTTTAGTCAAAATTAATAGAAAACCTGACTAAAAATGAGCACGAAAACCAAGTATTCAGAAAAAAACGGAACTGTAAAAAGCAAAGAATCTTCGGTTTGGACCAGAGCAGTTACAGCAAACTCGGAATGGCCGGATAAAGTGAGTTTTGTTTACGATTTTAGTGCCCAACTTGATCATGTGTGCATTTTTGAAAGAAAATTTTGTATTTAAATTTCATTTATTAATAACTACCTACAATAGAACAGATAAAGACTAAAAATTGTTTTTTGCACTTGCCTTGAAGCATTAAGCAATGATTTCAAGATGTGTCCATAACATGGTTTATTCAAATAATTTGATATAATTAAATTGTATTTTATAGCTTATTTTAAACTGCATATATATAACGGGTTTAACGTTCTGGTACATGTTCTTTTTAGGATGAATTTCTAGATGTGATATATTGGACTCGTCAAGCTCTAGGTGTAATTTTGGGAGTAGTTTGGGGAATAGTACCGCTCAAAGGTTTCCTCGGATTGGCACTGTAAGTTTTCGGAATATATTTTCACTGATACATGTAATTAACCATACAGTCAATTTCAGGTTTGTTATCATCAATGCGGGAGTACTTTATTTTTACTTCAGCAGTTTTCAGAGTGTAGATGAAGAAGAATATGGTGGTCCTTGGGAGCTGACGAAAGAGGGCTTTATTACGTCGTTTGCTGGATTTTTGGTGAGTTTATTTTATAGTCAATAATGTGTACAACCAATACCTCCAACAAAATACTTGACGGATGTGCTTACAAGTATTTTTGGAACTTTAAATTTGAAGCTCGCGGTAGATACTTAAGTGGTATAAAATTCCTAAAAATGTGTATTCAGTGCTGAAAATACGTTAATTTAATTACTCACAACATACAATTGATTATAATTTATATAATTTCAAGTAGATAATTACATACTTTACATTTCATTTCATACCTACTCTGACATGAAAGAAGGAAAGTTATTGTAGTTTGGTATAATATGTGGTTCTATTTAGGTAAAACATTTTATTTTCAGAAATAATATATATTTTAGTCATTCTTGAAAACTAAAGCAGTTTCACAGTAATAATGATTTTTTACCTAAATCTGGTTTCTGGGTATATTTGAATACCTGTTTTTATTTCTTCGGTTTTGTTATTTAAGTAATCTATTTTTTATCCAAATTTGAATATTGCTCTTGTCGAAGCAATTCATTAATACATATTCTTTCTTCTGGTCACATTTTCTATTGTTTTTTTTTCAAACATTTTGTTGTACTTTTTGTGTATTTCAGTATTGTTAATAATGGAAATTTTAGGTAACTTGGATAATTATGTACACTGGCCTCTACTATGAACTGGAAGAACCATTATGATATCAGATAAATTCGAAGATAAATTTTTCGAGCATCTTTCACATAATTGTATTATTTGTAGATAATTTTCACAGCAAAGAACAACAATCATACCAATAATTGAATAAAAATATATGTATAAACGGTCTTGAAAATGAAGAGAGATACCCAAAAGTAAAAAAATCAGGCCCCTCAATTTTAATTATCGAGCAAATTTTTTTTTAACAAGTATAAGAATACTTAATGTTAAAAATCCCATAAAACGCAATGAACTGTCTAAAGTAAAGAAGGCCTTTTCATTGTCATGTGTATGGGTGTAAGACATTTTTCAGTGCAATTATTTGTGGAAAAGTGATTACATTTGACATTGAAATAGTCTTCTTTCACATTATATGTACTGTGATATAAGAAAAATTTTACAAGGCCTTGAAAAGTGTTTTAAATCTTTAGTTTTTGTTAAAAACATATGTTATTCAGCAGATAGTTTATAATTTGTGAAAAATCATGAGAAAGGTAAAATTTACCTTTTAAAAAAGATCTTTATATTATGTCACCTTAAAATTCAATTTCTAATTAATTTGTTAATGTAGTACCATTATACACATGCATATTAATACATAAGTATTGACATGAAAATGGTGGCTTATCTTCAGGTTTTCACAAACAAAATTTCAGGTTTTTTGAAAGGAGTAATCCAAATTGAATACTACTTAACACATATTATCTTTTTAAATGTCTTACAGATACATATCTCTCTTCATTTAGCTTACATATATAAGGTGTTTCAAAAAATATATCAGCAAGACTAAACATCACTATGCCCCACACTTCATTTTGCCACCCAGAAATACATTTAAAAAAATGATTTTTAAACTTTAACATTTCAAGCATCTTTTGGAAATAGAAATTGCCTTCTAATATGGGTCTTAGAATCTTGACCTTTATGGTAATATACTCGCTTGTTACTTTTGGTAATTTTATCTATAACCCAAGTTTCATTAAAATCTTATGGGAGCTATCAGGAACACGAAAAGTGGGACACACTATATATAATCAGGGTCTGACATTGATAATTTGCCAAGCTCGTGATTGTTTTCAACAGATCTTTGTTAAATGTTTATAATAATTTGAAGTTTTCCATCGAAGACTTAAAAAAATTTATGTGGTGCAGATGGAGATTTTATAAAAAATTTAATTTAATACCCTGTTTTGTTAACCCATCTGCAATTATTGAAACATTGGAATGTCTGGAACTCATCCAAAAATTGATTTTGCAATTAATGGAAGTGTCTGAAAATGGTTAGTGAAAGATCTCATTTTAAAGTGTTGAGGACATTTAACTATCACGTTTTTTTTTTTTTTTAAATACCCTATGTAGGGGCAGCCAAAGCGTGCCAAGTTCTGTAGGAATCATTCCTTGTTTAGTCACCTATATTTTGTAGAAAATTTATATACAATTTTTATATATTATATTATATTGTTTCTTTAATTGTTTACGTTATTTATGATTAGTTATTTCTTGGGTTGAAGGACTAGTAAATAAAGACGCCCTTTAAGTAAGGAATAGTCGATTTATTTTTTAAAATATAAAAAGAATATAGTTCAGTCGAACCAACTATAAATGGAAGCATAGATTAAAGATAAGGAAGAGTACATAATTCTGTAAATAATAAAAATATATAATATAGAACATTACCTTTTTAAACATCACATAACACTGGACTAAAAAAAAACGTATTGGCTGCATCGAAAATACAGGATGCGCATTTTAAGTAGATACAAAAAACAAGCGTGATATATACTTAAATATGAAAATAAAAAAATAATTTTATAACTATATACAAGGTAGAAGAAAACTGGAAGTTCGAATTTGTTATACTTAGTCGTATTATGTAACTACAAACTGGAATTTTCATCAAAAAATCCCCGGAAAATATACCGATGGATGAATGTCAAGACAATTTTATCACAAATACAACCTAATACGAGAGGTCTACAATCTAAAAATGTCAAAATCTAATTTTTTAAATAGTTTTACATGACGCAATTTTCTTCCTAATTTTGCTCATCCCAGGAGAATCTACTGGCCTTAACATTGGCACTGTTAGAAATAAAACCGATCGAAATTTTTTACTTATTGCCAATTCAGCTAAAATATACCTTTTTTAATATGCAACAAGTAATATTCTTAAATATTTTTCTAAGAGGAATTATTTTAAAAATATGAGAAAACGTATTGTTCGCTTTTATATTTTTATTACTTGTCGCATATTTCAACAAATCGAAACGGTAATTCGATAATTAAAAGCCAAGTCACATTATAGTTGTTAAAAGTATGCATGCGTTTAATAAAGACAACCAATTTTAAAGCGAAACTTTCCTCACAAAATATAAGAAAAACCGTCGCAAAAATATTGGCCGAAAACAGCTCAGTTTCAAAGAGGTGTTAAAATAATTTTTCACTAATGATTTTTTAAATATGATGGGACATTTTTGTTGAAATAGAAATGGCATAAAATGGTCCTATGACAGAATACATTTTTACACGACCAAATATCGGTAGTAGTCCCTTAACGTAAAACTTGGCATCACCATGCTATTTTCTTGCTCTAATTTATCTCGGTATTATATGCTTTGGCATTTTGTCTTACACTGAAAATGCTCTATCTAAACCCATATAAAAAAGGTACTCTTGCTTAAAATCGATAAAAACAAGACTATGTTCGAAATATTTTAAATGTCTATAAACCATAGTCTCAAGGATATGAAGGCACAATTATGAGTTACATTTTAAGTATTTGGATATACAAACCCGAAGACCGGGCGAAGGGGGGGTCGAAGACTCCTTAACAATACCCTGTTCATAACCCTTCACCTCTGGACTGGGGAAGACAGGAACTGAGTGACGAAGTTAAGGCTTAGTAAGGCTATTTCGAGAATTCCTAGAGATGTCACCACGGACCTACAGCAACAGGTAAGAAGGAGAATTACCAACTATTTTTATTACTTTATTATGCCTTTAAAATGTATTGTGGTCAACTTAGGTTTATCGTCCCACACCTAGTATGAGGTCATACAGACTGAAAAATCTGGGTCATCTAAGGGACAGTAATAGCCCGAGAGGACATATCAAAGTGTAGACGGGTACAACTGATGAATGTCTGGAGGAACAATATACTGAATGGTTGGGGCCGATCGCAGCCCATGTCCGGTTAATGGGAGCGTTTGATACTCGGGCGGGTGTTTATGAAGAAACCGGGAGGTCGAGACTTGCTTTCGTCCTTAGGACTTGTGCAACCATATGTTCCACCGAGGTGTATGCCACCCTTAAATGCAGGTATGAGGACCTGTCAACAGCTTTCAGTGTGCTCGGGCAGCAGCTCTCGGCTCTTGCGTCTGATAGAATCAACTCTGAGCTAGTGTTAGAGTACAGGTACGTGTTGGGGACCCTGGCGAGGCATAATAGGGTCAGTCTTGTTTGGTTTTCAAAGAACGGGGAGGCGGATCGTCTGGCACGGCGGGGTTCCGCAATGGGTCTAATGAGCCCTGAACCTCTAATAGGTGTGCTACAGTACGGCCGGCCGCCGCCATCCTAAGGAATGTAATGCATGTGCGGGCCACTACTCAGGAAATGAGGCAGACTGAGCTACTCTTGGATGAACCAGCGGTTTGTAGAATGAGGGCCTTCCTGACTCTGAAAAAGGGAGCATGAGGCTTGTGGCGGGAAATCTCACAGGACACTGTCACTTGAACAGGCATCTACACCTGCTGCGATCGTTGAAGATCTGAAATGTAGGTGGTGCCTGGAGGACAAGGAAACGTCCACTCATGTTCTTGCAATGTCCGGCGTTGGCTAGGAAAAGAGAGGTGGACTTTGGAGCTACGTGCTGATCACGGAGGACATAGCGACGCCGGGCTGCATGGCTGAATTTGTGTGAGAAGGCGCACAACGGGCTAGACTGGCGGCCTACGTGGATATTACAATTTCATCATTGTTATCATCATCCAGTATTTGTATTATGCACCCATATGCCCATATAGTAACATTTTACACATCTAGAAAATATAAAATTAAAATATCTCTGAAGCGTTTAGATGTATCAAGTTTGAGCAAAAGTATTTGTATGAGGGTTTATTAAGAGAATATTATATTATATATGTATACGACGAAATGGCATAAAAAAATTGATACCGCAAAAGTTATGAATTTGTTACGCAAAAATGTTCATAGGACTGCTTTATACTAAATATTACTTAAATATGATCTCATTTAGGTAATATATTTAAAAAATCACTAATAGAAAAATTATTTTTAACACACTGTATCTTTGAAGCTGAGTTGTTTTCGACGTATATGTTCTTGAAGTATTTTTCTCATATTTTGCCAGAGAAGCTCTAGTTTTTCTTTGAAGGACGTTTTTTTTAAATGCCCTTCCAAACAAAAAATTACAATTTGTGGCGATTTGTAGAAAAAAAAGTTGATATCAACATCAGCCCAGAATGGCTTAGATGTTAAGATAGAGTGTTTTTGAAAACAAAAATACCTCCAAATCATTTGGATGGGTCTAATTTAAACCTGGTGAATATTTCCATCTAAAATTCGGTTCACACACACACATATATATATATATATATATATATATATACAGGGTGTTTCTAAAATGTGTAGCGAAACTTGGGGAGGTGATTTGCCATGGCAAAATAATGGTAGTAAGTCATATAAAATAAAGCCGAAATGCCAACGGTTCACCCGTTATCAGCTGTCAAAGTTAATTTTTTTATTTTTTATTTTACAGATAGCTTACTATATATTACACCGATCAAACACATATTTGATATGTCGGTTAGGGTAGTTAGTTTGCATTTTCACGAGTGAAAAATACTTCAATTGTGTTTCGCTAGAGGGCAGTTTACCTAGAGTGAAAAACTTATTTTTGATGTAATTTTTTTATTTTGGCCCATTATGCAATTTCTGACACTTCATTTTAAAGGCCAGGTAAATTAATTTGAAAAAGGTACTCTTTATTGAAATCGCTAAACCCAACCGTTTCGCCGTAAATCGACTTCGAATTTTTTAAATTCAACAACATGGAGGTTGCGGTGAAACGGTTGGATTTAGCGATTTCAATCAAGAGTACCTTTTTCAAATTAATTTACCTGGCCTTTAAAATGAAGCGTCAGAAATTGCATAATGGGCCAAAATAAAAAATTTAGTTCAAAAATAAGTTTTCCATTCTAGGTAAACTGCCCTCTAGCGGAACACAATTGAAGTATTTTTCAATCGTGATGCAAAATAACTACCCTAACCGATATATCAAATATGACTCTGATCGGTGTAAGATGTAGTAAGCTATCTGTAAAATTAAAAATTAATCTTTGACACCTGATAACGGGTGAACCGTTGGCATTTCGAATTTATTTTATATGGCTTACTACCATTATTTTGCCAAGGCAAATCATCTACCCAAGTTTCGCTACACATTTTAGAAACACCCTGTATA
>MU182100.1:631262-658128 GCA_016904865.1 Pissodes strobi
TATAGAAAAATATGGATTCCTTTTAGGAACAAAAATTATTACTAAATACCTAGCCATGATTCTTTTTTAAATTAGTTCAAAGTCCAAACAGAAAACAAATGTTTTAAATATCCATACAAGTACTTGGAAATAGATGTACCTAATTTAAGAAGGAATTTGGCAAGGCGAAGTTAATCTAAATGAAGTATCACTCAATATCGACTGTCTATCATCTCATTTTCGAGAAAGAGTTCCCAATAAATTTGCGCCAAAACGCACTGAATATTTTTTTTTTGTATTTGTTTCTATCTTCAATTATCGTTCTCGACATACAAGATTTTCCCAAAGCAATAAATTTTTTGTCTTTTGAGTAGTTTAACATCTTAAAATTTGCATTAGTGGCTTATGTCGACATACATGTGGCTAATAATAGAATGTACGTTACCAAATAACTTTTAAGTGTATATAGTGTTACAAAAACGTCTCTTATTTTTTAAAGTTGTCTCGGAAAGATTCAACTGATCTTTTAGCATTTATACTTATTCATACCCCCTTATCTATACTAATCTATAACATACGCACGCCCTGCAGACAGTAAGATTTTTCGCACCAAATAAATTCGACCAAACAGGCGTGTTCAGAATTAAATTCTCTTTTAAATTCTGCATACCGCTCATGGATATCTTTACTCGTTCGTAAAATATTTATCCCCAAAGTTAAATTCGTTGCGTCCGTTTGAAATGTCTAGCAGTTTATTTGAAAAACGGTTATGAGTCTTTAAAAAATTTTAGTACCCTGTACCTGCGCAGAGAACGGTCTCTACATAACTAACTCCCACTTCATACATTATATTCGAAGCTTGTACACATGGCGATCTCCCGATGGAATCACCAGAAATCAAATAGATTACATCTTAATAGCGAAAAGATGAAAATCATGGATACGAGATACAAAGACCTATCCCGGGGTAGATTGTGGCAGTGATTACAACGCTTTGGTAGCAGAAATATGTATCACACTACGAAAACCAATTAAACCAAAGAATACAACGAGCAGATGGAATTTGAACAATAACCTCCCAAAGTCACACAAACTCTGACAAATTTGAACCTAGAAGGAAGTACACAGATGAATGCAGAACAATTATGGACGAAATTTAGAGACACTCTTAAAGAGGCAGCTGAAAAATGTAAACTCTGCGGAGAACCAAAAAAGCAGAGGCTATCTAACGAAACAAACGTGAAATATAATTGAGAACAGAAAAAAAGATTAAAGAGAGAGGTTTAGATAACGAAAATCGCCGCAAACAACATACAACGAAATGACAAAAGCTATCAATAGAGCTACTCGAAGAGATAAAGAGGCAGTCATATCGTCAATATGTGAGGAAATCGAAGATCACTCATACAAAAATAAACCAAGGGATCTGTTTCATAAAGTCAAACAACTAACTCGAAAATTCCAACCCCGCTCACTCCCTGTGATGGACGAGTCTGGAAAACTTCTCAGAAAGGAATCGGAGGTAATAGAGCGATGGGAAAACTACTGGTGTTCTAATGAACGAAGAACACAAAAGTAATCAGATATCAACACAACCAGAACAACTTGAGCCACCGATACTTAGAACTGAGGTGGAAGCAGCTCTTAAAAAAACTAAAGAGTAGAAGATCGGCAGGACGAGATGGAATTGTTACTGAAATGTTGAAGGCAACCGGAGAAGTGAGACTAGACATTATCCATCATATCTATAACAAAATATAGTCAAACGGAAGATGGCCAACAGAGTGCACGGAATCAGTGTACAGTCCGTTACACAAAAAAGTGGCAAAAGATGTTTGTGAAAATCATAGAACAATAGCTTTAATAAGCCATGCGAGTAAAATAATGCTCTACATAATTCAAGTGCGACTAAAGCCATATCTACTTCCACAAATTTCTAAAGAACAAGCTGGTTTTATCCCCGGTAAAGGAACCAGAGATCAACTTGTTAATATTAGACAAATAATTGAAAAATGCGATGAATTTAATGTACCAGTGATCTTCTGTTTTCTAGACTACTCAAAGGCTTTTGATACCGTCAAATGGGACCACCTATGGATGGTTTTAAGGGAAATGGCAGTACCGCAACACTTCATATATTTAATAAAGACCTTATACTATTCCAACAGTGCCTTCGTTCGTATAAATAACGGAACATCAGAGAGCTTTACCATCAGTAAAGGTGTACGACAGGGCTGCGTTCTCTCTCCCATCCTGTTTAACATCTACGGAGAATGGATTATCCGCAAAGCAACAGAGAACTGGAACGGAGGTATATCGATATTCACAGAAGATCTCGAATCTAAGATATGCCGACGACACAACAATTCTGACTAGTTCAGAAGAAGATATGACGGAAATCCTACAGCGGATTGAAATATACAGTGAAGAAGCTGGTCTTAAACTTAATCGGTCAAAGAGTTGTATTCTGGTAGTAGATAGAGCAAACACCCTACCGCAACATTTTGAAAATATTCGGGACATACCAAGAAGAGATGAAGTTATTTACCTCGGGGCACGTATTTCGAACACCGGTAACTGCGAAGAAGAGGTGAAAAGAAGAATAGGGATGGCAAAATCGGCATTATTTCAATTGACCAAAATTTGGAAAGATCCCCACATCACAAAACAAACAAAGACAAGGTTAATGGGCTCCCTAGTGTTTCCTATTGCTACATATGGCTCTGAATCCTGGACACTTAACGCAGCGTGTCGCAGAAGAACTGAAGCTTTTGAGATGATTTGCTACCGACGCATGTTAAGAATTCCTTGGACTGCGCGGAGAACCAACCTCTCCATTTTAAGAGAATTAAATATTGATACCAACCAGCGGCTACTACAGCCAATTCAACGTCATATACTAAGTTTCTTTGGTCATGTAATCAAAAGAAACGGGATAGGAAAACTGTGCATACAAGGCAAAGTCGATGGTAAAAGAAGAAGGGGTCGGTCACCCGTGAGATTCATAGATCAAATAAAAAGTCTCACTAATCTATCTATGACCGAGGTGATGAGAGCAGCAGAAGACAGGGAAACATGGCAGGCGGTTATCAACTCTGAGGGGTCACGATACTCGGAATAGAGTTACGACTAAGAAGAAGAACCTGGTAGGACCATGCTTCATTCGATTTTTTTTCTCTTAAAATGATCTCAGAAATGCACTCCTGAATTATCGTTTTAATATACTTAAGGATATTAAGGACCACCCCGTATAAAAGGATGTTATTTTAAAACGTATGTAAATGAAAGTGTTTCCGTCCTGTTTTAAACTGTGTTATATTTTTTGTCCGCCGAATTAAGTGATTTGAATACGATTACTTGCTGAGAAGATGGCGCAATGTTTCTAATCCGAAACTTGATCTTCATTGAAATTACGTTTATGACTGTTCTTGTTGTTCGATGATTATACGTTCTATTGTTATTCACATTAAGTCGAGTTAAGTGAAAAAAGTCGATTTTAACAAGTCCAACTGATCAAAAAAAAACTTCTGTCTCCACAATCTCCCTTGACACCCATTCAACTTTTTGATGAGGGCACATTTCCAGATGTTCTGTATCATCTACCCAGATGAAAAAATTTAAAGGTAACGTGTGTTAACAATAAATCATCAAAAGCCCTGCAATGTAGATCATTTCCTAAATCAATTACTTCGTAGCGCGTCGAATTTTGAGAGTCCGTAAAATTAGATTTTTTTAGTTAGGGTATCAAATATTGCAAATAATTCCTCATAAACTTTTTTGCAGAACTTTGCATGTAGCTATAAAGAGTCAAGAGTGTGATCGACTATTTTATTTAAAATATAATTCCACCTTGTACATTTTCTAACAGAAGGATAGTGCTGTTTTAAAATATACAGGGCTTTACTATTACGAGTATAATATATTAAATGAAGAAAATTGTGAGAACTGTTCAATAAGAGTAATCTTCCTCGGTCATTGTTCAAGATAAATGTATCAAAATTGCTATATCGCAAAACAACAATAAGTAATATATACAATGTTTCGAATTTATACAAGGTGTTCCATTTGACCACAATGTTGACTTTCATCATATGGCTGCTGTAAAGAATGGGTCTGTCCTAGATTCCAAAAATTTGTTAAGTCATTTATGCGCAATATTTCCAATATTTTCGCACATAACCAATGCAATGTTCCAATTAAATATCTTACCAATGTGTTTCAAACTAACCCAAACTATTTAACAATTTGAATTCGCATTTATTCTCGATAATATTTTTAAACACATTTTTTGGATCAATTCTCTATTTTACTGGAAACACCCTGTATATTTTTACAACTGCTTTTCGTCTGGACACAGACGATAAGCAGGTTCAGTGAACTAAAGTAACGACCAATATTTTTGGAATATTTCGATAAGTCAGGAACCGATTGTTACGATTAAATGTCAGAGAAATATCCTCGCTTGCTTAAAATCTCATTTGTATTAAATTCTATAGTTATATAGTAACAATTTTTAGATTTGTAAGGGCGGACGTTGAGTTATTACTGAAAAACCTTCACGTTTCCTATTTTACTTCTTTTTTAATCACTTGAGCAGTTCTGGAAAAATTGGCTACGTCAATTCTGACAGTAAATTAATAATGTAAGGAATTGCCAAGTTGTCTATAATATCTTTAAAGTTATCAACCCGAAAAGGAGTGATCTCTAACAGAATCCCAAGTTCAACTCAGAATGCCTCAATAATACACAAAGGTGTCCTAAACACAAACGTTTTAAATAAAACACCCTGTATATTATTAAATTTGCACATTATATTTATAACAAAATTTATAATTTCTAAAATACGTATATTTTCGAAAAATGACAACCGTACTGTTTTCACTGTATGTCATATTGTTAAAACTGGTATTGCACTATCAACTTATATCCAATGTGGCCTTGAAAGATACAAAAATTAACAGTTAAAGTTACTGACATTTGAATGCAATTTGCTTCTTTATGTTCCACATTTCACCCGTTCGGGCATCATTAGAGCTAAAATATATAAGCAAGACTAATCCATCAAAGGCAGAAGAAATTAATTAAGAAAAATATGCAATAGGTAGGAATGAGAACTAAATTATGAATCTGGAAGGATTCCATACCCCATTCTGTCTGATCTCATATACAGTGTGTCAACTTAAGATAGAAATATATCGAAAACTTTTTAACTATTAGGTTTACGAAAAAGTAACTTTTTATGAAAAGTTCTGCATGATGAAAAACTATTATAAGAGCGCAAAATAATTCGAAATCAGCAGAATTTAAACCTACCGGCTTTCCATCCTTGCTTTTTTGGCATTTTTAGCCCAAAATTTCTCAATAACTAACGCTCTAAGCCTTTTTGCTCTTTTTTTTATTTCTTAGCTTCTCCTGTTTCAAATTATTTTAATATATAATGACGGCACATTCTCATATTTATTGCCTCAATTTTGACACTTCCTGTAGTAGTTTTCATAATGCAGAACTTTTTATAAAGAATAATTTTGATTTCGTAAAACATAATTAAAAAGTTTTCAATATGGTTCCCACTAAAGTATATAGAGTATATATAACAACTCAAGCTATATGCATAAGTGCGCAAAGGTAATAAGGCATGGAATGAAATGCGAATTCGATAAAAACACAAGCCCACACGCAGGTGAGTGCAAATGTGACGAAAAAAAAACATCTTTCAAAATACAAACTTACTTTTTTAATTATTTATGTTTATAACGTTAGAAGGAACATTTTTCAGTACAAACTCATCGTCCCGCCTTAAAAATGAACTAGTGTAAAAACATCAAAAACGCTTCGGGTTTTAGAAAACATTGGCTTTCACTAGATGATAAAACCCGTCTTTTGTTGTACTTACTTAACCTATAGTAGTTGAGACATCTCCATATAAAATATTACATTAATGTCAATTTAAACGTCGCGTTGGCATCGTTCTGATAGCATTGATTTTATATGGAAATGCTCAACCACCAGTCAAGGTTCAGTTAAATTAAGCTGGCATTGTACAAACGAGCTCTAATTTGGCTTCAGTACTGTTTCTATATGCAGTGATATCTTCAAACACTTCAACAACTAAAGACACGTTTTTACACGTCCTACTGATTTAAACACGCTTTCGTCTGAAAATAGTTGCTTAACGTAAAGCTAAGGTAATAAAATACGAGAAAATTCGTATTTTCCCTTACCAAACTATCTAGGATTCCTTGTAACACACTAAAAACAAAAAAGTCGATCCTTAAAGTCTACGAGAACAATTGGTTATTTTAGGCCTAGCAATCCATCCTCCAGCTAAAACTCTAGTTATCTTATTTAGCTCATGCATTTTTTGATATTGCACGATTAGCAACTTAAAACAGTTGCCTTCCAATCAAATTATTCGGAACCTACATCCGTCAACGATTATTGGCCAGCCACGACTTAATCTTCAAGTGGAGAATAGAAAAACGTAGCCTTAAAGATAAGTCTTATCTAATAACGTGTGCATCTTCAGTTGTCCTACAGTTAAAATTGCTATCTCTCCTCTCTTGACTGGCACCCGACAACTGCTCTAAAGGTTTACTGCTGATTATCCCCTAAATAAATTAAGTCGAAGGTTAGTAAGCATCTCAAAAAATATTTCTATTCCTAGTACACGTTTGTTGAAAAAGTCTAACTCTCAGCTTTCTTGGACCGTATTAGTTTTTAAGGACTAATATTTCGACATCATTCTGTGCCATCACCAGTGTTAATAAAACACAACATATTATATCCCTACACTTACTGTAGACACTGAAACGTGATCATTATAATTACAGATATTAAGCTTAGAACAAACATTTAAAGCAAATGAGTATTTTGAAAAAAAAAAAAATCAGAAGCAAATAGAAAGACAAAAACAGCAGTAAGCAAATAAAACTTACAACGTATGATTAGAATAAACCAAAATGCCATAAGCAAATGCACAAACAGCGAATACAAGGTCTAAGAAATAGAGTTTATAAACAAAGTTGCAGAGGTTATGGAATAAGAAAAACGGTTGGCAATTAAGGTTGGAATGTGGCCATATTTTAAATTATATTATTTTTGATATTATTAATGATTTATGTTAGATGCTTCCTTCTTATTTGTTCATTTTTAATCTGTAGGTTGTTCTATCCGTTTTCTTCCCAAATTAATTGTTATATTTTTTTAATTTCTATTATTATTTCTATTTTTTCTTACGTCTTTCCATACATGCACCTATTTATTTATAATTATCGCCCCTTGAAATTTACGACACTATTTACTTTACATCTTGTATAAACGAAATAAAAATAAAAGAAATTACCTTGTAGCGTGACAAAAACTTGAAATCGCTTCGGTCTGGGAAATAACTGTGCAAAATACCTTTATGGGAAAGAAAATTAAATAATTAAAATGAAATGCAAACACAAAAAGCGCCAATCGTTAAACAAAATCCTGAACAATACGAACGCACAAATTAACGAAAGTTATGAAAAATAATGAAACATTTATTTATGGAGAATTTTAAAAATGTTTGTTTGTTTAGTATACAGTGTGTCCAAAAAAGTATGCAACATATGGGAAACTTCTTTATTATTGGTTTCTCACAAAATTTTATTCTTGATAAAAGTTGAAAACAATACATTAGTATTTCAGATTTTATGTACTGCTTTTAGTGCGGGAGCAAATGTCATTTCCCGGAATCCAGTCAAGCATAAAGTACCTTAACTTATAAAAATACAGCAAAATCTTATAAGGAAAAGTTCTTCCAAATTAAATAAAATTTGAGTTATGTACAGGGTTATCCAACGAGGACTAGACAAGGCGATTTTTTGACTTTCCCTGTACTTTTATAAAAAAAAAAACTGAAATAGCCATCTTATGTAATTTTCTCCCGCGAATTCGGATATGTTCAGCAAAAAACAATTGAGCATCAAATAAAAGTGCTAGGGGTCACTTTGATATTTTTTTAAATGGAACGCCCTGTATATTACTACATTTTTGGACTCCCCAAAAAAAACGTGTATAATATCCTATACCTATCTTTAGCTGTTTACCAAATATTGACAGTTGAAAGTCGGGTATTTTGACACTGACAGGCTCTAAAATCTAAACCGCACAAGATCAAAGAAAACGGTTTACACATTCCTAACTTAAGTTTTCATAAGGTCTGTTCCAACTGACCGTGAAAACCGTACATAGGACGGTAATTTCCAGTAGTATAATTCGTTTGTCAACATGACAGATTATTTATCACCTTCAAAAGTGAAATTGACAACTAGAAATGACGGTCCCTCGTACGGTTTTCTAGTCGGTTGGAACAAACCTTTAAACTATCGAATGACAGTATCTTCGAATTTAACCTGCGGATAAAATTAACCGGAACTTTTAAACCTCCGGTTAAATTCAAAGTTACTATCATTCGATAGTTTATGAAAACCCAAGATAGGAATGTGCAAACCGTTTTCTTTGATCTTGTGCGGTTTAGATTTTAGAGTCTGTCAAAGTGTCAAAATGCCCGACTTTCAACTGTCAATATTTGGTAAACAGCTAAAGATAGGTATAGGATATTATACACAAAATGTGTTTAGATTTTTCTAGAGTCCAAAAATGTAGTAATATACAGGGTGTTCCATTTAAAAAAAAATCAAAATGACCCCTAGCACTTTTATTTGATGTTCAATTGTTTTTTGCTGGACATATCCGAATTCGTGGGAGAAAATTACATAAGATGGCTATTTCAGTTTTTTTATGAAAGTACAGGGAAAGGCAAAAAATTGCCTTGTCTAGTCCTCGTTGGATATCCCAGTACATCAACTTTTAAATTCTCTATTTTCGCTCGATTTTTTCTTAAACGTTACGTTACTGGTGAAAGTTGTGTTCTTTTGTTATTAGTACACTTACCAAATAACTTCAAAATTTATTTTAGATAGAAATTAGATACATAGTTGCATAATCAGGGCCGGACTGGGCCGGAAAATCGGCCTGGGCGCCAAATGAGATTACCGGCCCTCTTCTCGGGCTCTCATGTATATTTTTAAATAGGAGTAGGCGTTTTAAAATTGTATGAATTTATGAATTATTTTCATTTAGATACCCGTATTGCTTAATAACCCAAACTAACCCAAACTCCACTGCTAATGCTTAGCTTTTCATAAGAATAATATATTTAACGATATATTATTAACTTGGTGTTATAAAGTCAAATGTAACAAAAACTATTTTCTTAAAAATAAAAAACAAAAATCAAAAGACTAAACTGTTAAAGAACAGATAAAAAATTACATTATATACATATCATATCCCTAAGACCCTTGCATTGACTGGTAAGATATTTAATAATATCTTCATTATTTAAATTTACTAAAATATCCTTTTCACAGGCCATTAACATAAATGCCTCTAGGTGATCTTGAGACAAGCAACTTCGTAATCTGTTTAGAATAAACTTTAATTTAGAAAATGATCGCTCACACTCTACTTGTGACATCGACAAAGTTAGTATGTATTTGTACGCCTTTTCAAGATCTGGCTAAGCCTCAAGGTAAAGATTATATTGGATTAAAACTTTGTAACAGCATAAAATACATTCTTTTACAAGTTTTATAATGAGATTGAAAATCATCTGGCTTAGGTATTCAATTCCGGTTCTTTTTCTAGTTTAATATTTTCATGTATGAATTCTTCTGGCAAAGACATTGATTAGTTTGACCACTTGTATCTGTGTATAATATGGCTTAATTTTTGAAGGCTGAAAAATGTACAATCCCGTATAAAGTTCGGTATGACTCCAAAAATCTACTTCCCATTACATTATCTAACTGCCTTGTCCATCGTTACATTAAATACTTCAATTCTAAATTTGGTTATTGGTCCCTGCGGAGCTTCGTCACTGCATGTCTCATCATGAAATATTTTTCTGATTCTTTTTCTTTCTCTATCATTATTTCTAAGGGAATCTCAAGATTTAAAAATTCTGTGTTCGATTAATTCACGAAAGCAGCGGTTTCCTCAGAAACTTTATCAAAATTCCTGGACATATTTGTTAATGATGTTAAAGTATCCTCAACCATTCGGAGCGCTTGTAAAAAATCCATACCTGCTATTTGAAGCTATTTAGACAAAGGTATAGTGGATAAAAATGTGTTTAAATACTATTGCCATTAGAATTGTTTCGTATTTCAAAAAACCATCCAAAAGGCTTGGGGCTTTAAATATCAGCATTAAAGTTCGGTATTGGAGTTGGCTATTTCATAAAATGTTAGACATAAATTGACAAATATGCCCTTTTCGTTAAGTATTTTACATAAAGTTTTATCATTGCTCCACCATCTTGTTTCCCCAATAATGTTAACAAAATTAGAAATGGATTTTTCCTTCCAGACATTCATTCGTAAGTGCGATTCTCGAATAAAAGCGGCCGATTTATTTATTGATCCAAACAATGAAATTGCAGGAAACGTAAGTTTAGAATATGGACCAAAACTAACTTTAAAACATGTGCATGGCACCAAACGTGGATTTAACCTGGTGAGTCTTTAGAGGGCCATGCCGTAAAGCCATTAAATTGCCCTTGCATATTAACAGCCCCATCCGTAGAATTTCCAACACAATCTGATATTTCTAAACCCAGTTCTTTTAAAGAATTCGCAACAATTTCATAGAGATCTTTACCCTTACTAGAAGTGCAGTTAAGCAGCCCAATTAATCACTCGTTAACTTTATTTTCAGCTACATATATCTAACAATAATAGAACTCTGATCTACAACATTTATGTCTTGTGTTGTGTCAATTTGTAGTGAGTAGATTTTAGCACTTTTGACTTTTTCAGCAATTTTCAATTTGATAAGTTTTGATAGACCTTTTATAATAGAGTTTAAAGTATTTTTTGATAAAAATGTCACAAAATTGCCCCTACCTATATCTGAGTCTGAGTGTAATTATTACGAACATGGGCGTAGACAGGATTTTTTCTTAGGGGGAGGGGGGGGGGGGGGGGGGGGGGGGGCGGGGGAAAAAGGGGGGGGGGGGCCCGGGGGGGGGGGGGGGGGCCCCCCCCCCCCCCCCCTGTCTATGGCCATGATTACGAAGTTGTTGACTATTTTTGGCATATTTCTCAATATGTGTGCGCAACAGGGGATCAAATTTCGAATGAAGTAAAATAATTTCTAGAAGAATACCATGATCAATTTTTTGTTTTAAAAAAGTAAATGCTGACTCATTTTTAGTATCTCCCCTGTAACTTAAACCCCCTTTAATTTTATTGTCTCAATAATTCTATCTAACATTTGCCTATTTTCTTCAATTTTTTGTCTTCTTTCGGAAGCCGCAGTTGTATATCCTTTCCTTGCTATAAAGTAAGTAGGATTCGTTGCACAGGTGATGGCTCGTGCTTAACTCGTGCTCATCTAATCTCGTGTATACGTGCTTTATAGAATAATTTACACCACTAGCAAATGATTATGGCTGTGACTCATTAGAAAATGCCAAACATATCCAAACGTGTACCCTTACAAAACAGACAATACAAAAAACTAAAAATAACACAAAGAGGTATGGAATGGACAATGATGGGTATTTCTTTAAGAGATAGGAAGACAAACGAATACATAAGACAACATACACAGGTCAAGGATGTAATAGAAAGGGTAACCCAGATGAAATGGGGCTTTGTGGCACATGTAACACTACTGCGGCAAACACAGCATAGAGTCCAGCGTCTGGATAGTGGTTGCTTTGAGTTTTTATTTTTTAACGTTTCTCTCGTTGGGCTTTTTTCTGGCAATGCGACCGGCCCATTTTTGGGACCGGCCCACCGGGCGATCGCCCGGTCGCCCGATGGCCCAGTCCGGGCCTGTGCATAATGTCTCAGTTTTTCTAGAGATAAAGCTAGTTTAGGCATCAGTGTGTTGCAAACATATTCAAACACTTTTGGTCCAAAATAATTACAAAATACAATTGGAATGTCAGAGTGAAATAAAACTATTGTTATTTGCTTTTGTTCCAAATGCACGGTCTACTCTTCACGACCAAATATTTTATATGGCTTTTGAGGACACTTTGGCATATTTTAGTCATCGGGTGCAAACGATAAATAAATTATGTTGTTTTGCATGAAATTAAAAGTTGGGTACATTCATGATTTTGATTGGAAAAAATTTTGAACCAAAAGTGTTTAAATGTGTTTGCAACACACTGATACCTATCATCATCATCATCATCATCAGCCTATACTGTCCACTGCTGGACAAAAGCCTCTCGCATACTTTGCCATTTTTTCCGATCCTGTGCCATCGGCATCCAGTTTCCAGCGAGTCTCCTTATGTCGTCACTCCATCGAGCTGGTGGGCGTCCTCTGTTTCTGTATGCTTCCACTCTTGGTCTCCATTGTAATATTTTTTTTTGTCCATCGACCATCGGTTACTCTGGCCACATGACCCGCCCATTTCCACTTCATACGCAGAATGGTCTTGACAGCATCTCTTACTCCTATGTGTCTTATGGTTCTATTTGGGATTCTGTCTCGAAGGGTTATTCCCAGCATTGATCTCTCCATCTTACGTTGCATGACTTGTATTTTCTGAATGTTGTTCTTGGTCATTGTTAATGTCTCTGAGCCGTATGTTAAAACCGGGAGAACGCATTGGTTACATACCTTCTTTTTTAAACACCTTGGAAGACTGGATCGGAAAACTGTTCTTAATTTTCCATAAGCTGCCCAGGTTAAACCTATTCTATGCTTTATTTCGTGTGTTTGATTGTCTCTTCCAATACTTATCTCGTGTCCCAGGTATTTGTATAGGCTTACTTGTTCTATGTTATTGTTGTTAATTTTGATGGAATCACGCAAGATGAGATTAGTCATATACTGGGTTTTTGAAATATTTATTTCTAGCCCTACCCTTTCTACCGCCTCACAAAGGTTTTGCATCATAGTCTGTGCTTCTGGCATGTCGTCTGTTATTAAGACGATGTCATCGGCGAAGCGTAGGTGATTTAATTTCTCTCCGTCAATGTTAATTCCTATGTTGTCCCAGTTTATTTTGTTTAACATGCTCTGTAACAAGGTGACGAACAGTTTTAGGGGAGAGCACATCGCCCTGCCTCAGTCCTCTCTCGATTTTAAATTTATTTATGGATTATTGGTGTTCGTTGGATAATTTTACATTTGCTGTTGTTGTCCTGTATATATATCTAATAGATGTAGAGTATCGATGGTCTATACGGCATTCGACAAGTGCTTCTAATAGTTTCTGTTGGTCTTTTGTGTCGAATGCCTTTTTAAAATCTACGAAAATCAGCATAAGCGGCTCATTGTATTCTATGCACTTTTCGATAAGAGCTTTTATTGTGTGAAGGTGGTCGTTTGTTCCATATTTTGTTCTAAATCTTTTTTTTTATGTAGGATAATAATTTTTGCGTTTTCTCACTGAGATGGAGCTATCCCTTCGAGTAGACGTTTGTTGAATAGGATCTTCAGAGCTTTAACAATGTTTTGTCCACCATTTTTTATGCTTTCTATTACTAGACCGTCTTCGCCTGGTGCTTTATTATTTTTCATGCTCTTTAGAGCTGCTATGATTTCTGCTTCATCTATCTCAGGAATGTCTTCCGATCCTTGGTTTAGCACTTTAGGAATATTGGTGTTCAAGTTCAACTCCTCGTTTGGTGTTGAGTATAGTCGTTTGTAAAAAGTTTCGATAGTTGTTATTATGTCTCTTTTGTTGGTCATTATGTCCCCATTTTTGTTTTTGATTTTATGTATGTCCTTCTTCCACATCAGTTTTTCTTTCTTAGAACTTTCAGGCTTCTGTATTCTTCTATTACGTTTTCAATGTTTTCTGCATTTTTTTCTCTTTTATGTTTCCTCATTTCCTTGGTAATTTCTTTGTTGATATTTCTGTACTCTGCAGTAGTTTTATCTGTCATTTCTCTTCTCTGTTTCATTAGTGTCTTTATTCTTTGATTTAGTTTTTGCTCCTTGTTTTGACTTTGGCAGTTATTTCCAATTACTGCATTCACACTCGCTGTAATATGTTCGTATATTTTGTCCACTGTCATGTGATCGTTTATCTTTAGGGAGTTATTCAGTTGTTCTT
This sequence comes from Pissodes strobi, assembly GCA_016904865.1. Taxonomy (NCBI): domain Eukaryota; kingdom Metazoa; phylum Arthropoda; class Insecta; order Coleoptera; family Curculionidae; genus Pissodes; species Pissodes strobi. Next base: position 645,360 of record MU182100.1, read on the forward strand.
CCTACTCATTTATGTTTTTGGGAGTGTTCCATTTCTTGTAATTTTTATTTAAGATCATGTTGGTTCTTTCCTTCCTTATATTTATTTTCAGTCTTGCTCTTACGATTCGATGATAGCTTCCTGTCGAGAATCTATTTAGTACATCTACGTCACTGACAATATCCCTCCTGTTGCTGCATACGAAGTCTATGGTATTTTTAGTTTGACCATCTGGGCTTATCCATGTCCATTTTTTGTTGTTATTCTTTTGAAAGAAGGTGTTCATCGCATAAAGATTATTATGATGTTGAAATTCTATTAATATAGTTCCTCTTTCGTTTCTTTCTCCTAAACCATGTTGTCCTATGACTGTTTCGGCTTCATCCATTTTACTTCCAGTTTTGGCATTGAAGTCACCCATTAATAAAGTGAAGCGTGTTTTTCTTTCCTGTAGGGCAGTGGATATATCTTCGTAATAGTTTTCAACCTCTTTTTCTGAGTAACTAGTCACTTGTTGGGGCGTAGGTCTGGATTATTATTTGTATTGAATATTTTGTATTTAGCTGAAGAATTATATATATGACTCGTGAGCTTATTCTTTTTTTGATGTCTACGATTTATTTGACGTATTTTTTGTGAACCAAAAATCCAACTCCTCTTATAGCTTTTTCTTCTCCTACGTAAAAGAGAACATTTCCGGAGGTTAGGTTATACCTATACGTGATACCTATACTGGCTATTATATCTGGAAAAACTGAAATATTATGCAACTATGTAACTAATTTCTATCTTAAATAAATTTTGAAATAACTTGGCAAGTATACTAATAACAAAAGAACAAAACATTCACTAGTGGCGTAACGTTTAAGAAAAAATCGAGAAAAAAGATAGAGAAATTAAAAGTTGATGTAGTTAACTCAAATTTCATATTTAGATTATTTTTTGAATTTGGAAGAACTTTTCCTTATAAGATTTTGCTGTATCTTTATAAGTTAAGGTACTTTACTCTTCGCGATTTCGAAAAATGACATTTGCTCCCGCACTAAATGAAGTACATAAAATTTGAAATACTAATTTATTATTTTAGGGCAAGCACCAACTTTTATTAAGAATAAATATTTCTGAGAAACCAATAATAAAGAAGTTTCTCATATGTTGCATACTTTTTTGGACACACTGTATATTTTGGAAACTTGGCAATAAATCATAGCTTATATAGCCTCATATTATTACGGATTAATAAAAATTTAACTTTCGTTAAAGTGTATTCAAAACAAAACACAAATCGAATTTTAAAATGCATAAGCTAAGTACACATGAGACAATGAAAGCTGTGCAAAAGTGTAAGTTACAACTAGGTGGCTGATAATCTAGTATGCCAAAATATTAGATCTACTCTAGTATGATAATAACTTAGTACCATACAGCATATATTTTAAAATGGCCACTTGTGCTGTCACGTTTAGTCAAATAAGGAAAATAAATTCATTCACTTTCTATAGCCGAAACTTAGGCAGGAAATTTATAGCGCCTCCCGTGCCATTGATCGTTATTTGGTCAGTAGGCTATAGACGTGTAGTGTCAGCCGGAGTGAATGAGCGTAATACCCCACATTTTTCCGGTGGACCAAAAATTTATTATAAAATCTCATTAAAAGCTATGCTATGCTTGATCCTTGATTAAGCTTGTGGGTCCCTCGGTTATACTCGAGAGCAAAATTATCATCGTAAAACAAACACCACTTCTTACCTGTTCTTTTCAACTTGATGTCTTTCGCCAATCGCCTGTCGATTGAACTCGATTCCGAGCTATCCAACGCCTCTGCTGAGTCCGGAGTGTTACCCGTCGAGTTGTTCGGAGAGGAACCATCACTCAGAAGACTCAGATCGGTCGTTTTTGACTCGGTGTTGGTGACCATCGACCATGGGCGTGGTTTCTGAGAGACGGCAGGCGCGGGTTTCAGTTTGAGGTGTCGTGCTGTGTCCATGGACTCTTCTATTGCATTAAAAATAAATTATATTCTATACAGTGCATGTCAATTTTCACAGCTGCACACATCCTCGCATCTCCATGATTAATATACCCGAAACTTGGGCGGGTAATAACATGTCTCTTAGGCCCATATAAAACAAATACAGAAATATAATTTATGCCATAATTGTGTGGATTTCGTGGAACATTTTGGCTTTTTAAAGTAAATTATATAGTGTTAGGGTTAAACTTTAAAACCAAAAATAATCACGTGGCATACTTTTAACTACATATACTTTAAAAATTGTAATAAAAATTGGATTTTCTCCTACCTTTGAAACTATCTGGAGACACACCCTTAGAGAGAGTACTTCCAGGCGAATGATCAAAAGTAGACTCTGTTGCTAAACTGCCTTCGCTACTCTGTTGACTTACTAGACTATCGCCTATAAAAACAGTTTTATTTATATTCATCACTCATTTAGTGACGCAAACTTCCGTTTTTGCTGGAAGTATTAGAATTTATTTAGCGGATGTTGATGTCAGAAGGTAAGTTATTAAAAACTAAAATAAGGTATAGAAAAGTGTCAGGAGTTTTGCTCTAAGTTCAAGAGCCTATTAAATTGTGTGAAATATTGAAACATTGACGATTTCAAAAAATAATCTAGGTATGTATAGAGTAAGTATGTTATACCACCAAATCTTGTTTCGGTAAAATTTGAATAATGTCTTACAATGTAAAGAGGACAAGAAGCACCAAATATAATAAGATTTGAAAACAATAATCTAATGGAAAATGCCCTACAAAACTAGCTGCACATACAATGATTCATTCAAAACTAGCTTATCATTTAATCGTTCCTATTAAACGCATAAAAATGTAAAGCTCTGGCCCAATACGACCTATCTCGCTCAACCCCGTATATTTGATATTATAATCAGATTATACGATTTTAAAATCTTGAAACTTTTTTACCCCAGTTTGTACTCCTCGTAAAACAATAACTATTAGTGATTCCCAGAGTTTCGGGCTATTCTACGGAATTAATTGTACGTGCTCATTCATGCCTTCCTTACCCGTCAATCTTCTACTGAGCGGTGAATCTCCAGTATTCTTACGCAATAGAGTGGGCGAGAACTTTTCGAGATTGTCTATGGAGCGTGACCTGGGTGTGGGAGTCATTAAACCTAAAATAATAGGTATTTTATAATGAGATTTCTAGCTATATTTATTTATTTTACTCCAAACGTCAGAACACACAACCTTTATGAAGAAAAAGTTCGACTTTATAGCGATGAAAAAGCTCAGAAGCAGTAACAGAATATTACACACAAGTGCTTAAAGTGCTATTGTTAAAACGAGGAGGTTTGACGTACTTTCACATGAGTAATGTACAATATTTTCCCTACATCCACCTATGAAAATTACACATTCTTAAGAAATCGATTATCACACCCGCGTTGAAAAAAACTTTCCAACGAAAGTGTTGAAAAGGACTAATGGCGGGTTCTCACTTGTCAGTTTCACTGAATCATTTTCATTAATTCAGTAATACCGAACAAGTAATGAACGCGAGAACTTGTTTTCAGTAAAACTGATCAGTAAATTCGCGCTTTCAGTTAAAGTAAAAACCAGGTCTACTTTTGCTCATTTTGACTGATCATTATTAAAGACGGAATGAAAGCTGAAATGTGAGAACTGCACGTTCAATAGCTTTTCCAGAGTAGTGCTAGTTTGAGGGCATTTGTGAAGACTAATTGCTCAATATCGAAAGTTTATTTGTAATGTTATTCGAACTGATAAAACCTCCCTTATAAAACTCTCTTTTTTGAATCTTTGGAGATTTTTTGTTCAAAAGTATTTCAAATTATTTGTTTATTCTTTAGTGATTTCTATATGTTTCTGTATCTTCCCAAGCCAGCTCTTTTAATATATTTTCACTTGCATTTTTCTTATTTCGACTCAGTATTCACTGTTTCCCATCATGTACGTTTCCTTTGTTTCTGGATTAATTAAAATATCGTGCACATTTAATAATTTGGCTTCAATTTATTTTTTCAATAAGCATTATAAATCTTTTTTGAAGTCACTGCATCACTCATTGGAAATAATTATTTGTACTAAATGTATTTAGCCAGCATGAACCATATGAACAAGCCTAGTTCATTTGTATTTTCAGTATTACTGAATCAGTAATACAGATTCAACGAAACTGACAAGTGAGAACCCGCCTTTAGGGTGTCAACTGCAGCTTATAAGTCAAAGTGTCAAATGAAATAAGCTGTAAAATTGACACATTCTGAAATTTTTTTTCAACACGCTTGTGACTGTACTTTCTTCTCATTTTCATGGTCGTACGTAAAGTATTTTTTCTATGAGTGTGCGGAAAGTTGCACTTTTCCGCACGCAAATACTTTCCGGACGCTCAACAGTGCGGAAAGTATTTTCGTGCGGGAAAAAAATTAAAGTCTTCACTCATTTATATTTTATTTGCATTTTTTAATGACACATAAACAATAACAAATAACGTGATTTTAATGTACAGGGTGGCCCGTTTAAGAGGGGCCTATACCTTATCTCGAAAACTACGGGGATTGGAAAAAAAAATTAAATACAAAAGTTGTTCCTAGTAAAATGATCTTTATTTTTTTTGTATTGTTTTTATCGTCACTTTTTTATATACAGGATGGTCAAAGAAAGTTACACTTTTTTAAATGAAACACCCTATATTTTATTACATTTTTGGATTCTACTTAAAATTCTAAGCATATTTGATGTATGATGTTATACCTTTAGAGTTAGTAGTTTCACAGATTTAAACAGTTGAAAATCGGTACTTTGACTACTTTTCACCTTGGTAGCAAGAAGGCCATTAGAGATGGAGTAAAATTAATTTCACATACCTATCTTAACTTTTCAAGAGCTATTTGACGGTAGTAATTGGCAGGTGGTACCATGGGTACCAAATCTGGTACCTCTGTAGGTACCATCAGTTAGCACCATCAGATAGCTCTTGGAAAGTTAAGATAGGAATGTGCAATTCATTTTACTCCATCTTTAATGATCTTCCTGCTACCAAGGTGAAAAGTAGCCAAAGTACCGATTTTCAACTGTTTATAGCTGTGAAACTACTAACTCTAGAGGTATAACATCATACAACAAATATGCTTAGAATTTTAAGTAGAATCCAAAAATGTAATAAAATATAGGGTGTTTCATTTAAAAAAGTGTAACTTTCTTTGACCATCCTGTATATAAAAAAGTGACGATTAAAACAATACAAAAAAAATAAAGATCATTTTATTAGGAATAATTTTGTATTTAATTTTTTCCAACCCTCGTAGTTTTCGTGATAAGGTATAGGCCCCTCTTAAACGGGCCACCCTGTACAAAATCACTTATTATTTACATTTATATTGAAAATACGATGGTTTGCATTTTGTAAACTTATTGCCGATGCAAAAAGGTCCCACGTTGACTGCGAACTAAGGCATGTTCTTTCATTATTAGTATTTCCCATTAATGAACTTGAATGAGATTCTTCAGCATTATTAATGGTATTGGTATTTTCCATGGAGCTGCTTGCTTCTGATAATGCCAAAAATTTATTTGATGTTTGTTTTTTGTTTTCAATCGATTCCTCTATGTACCCATCTGCTAGGCTACTGGATTTCCAGCCTCCATGCCTGAGGATCGCCTGAAGCTGTGTTCTGTATATTCTTCAGGATTAGGTAGATGCAAGAACACAGCAATCTCCGAAGGTATCTTGTCAATCATATTAATACCAACACATTGCGTAGTGCATTTGCCATGAATATATTTAACAAAAAATCTTCTGTGTAGTGTGGTTGAAGGACGTAATTGAGAATATATTTTATAATAGTCTAGGTACATACCATTTTTTAAGTCATTAGATATAACAAAGGTTCGACTTGAATAAGTTTTTGTGTTGGAAATGTTGACTACTAGTAAGTTGCCCTTATCATCAATGTTATCTGTTAATAAATACGTCAATTCTTCACGACGACACGCTCCAGCCAATCCAAATATAGTGACCACTTTCATTAAAAGATAAATATCATCGGGTGCTTCATTAATAAACTTGGACATATCAGGTTTGCTGAATATTTTTGACTTTTTGGGCCGTAAACCAACATTCTAACGTTTCAAGTAAGCTGACAGTTTTGAAAATCTTCCAATGGCAACATTTTTTCGTATTCTAATTACCATATTCAACATAGAATATCTTGACCAAAGAGTCGATGGCTTACAAGTTTTACTGGCTTCTGAAAAATAGGCTAAAAGGACTTCTTCTTTAAACCCTCTGACATTTCTTTTTTCACACAACTGGTTGAACACATTAAATTCCTTCTCGTATCTTGTTCGGGATTTTTCCGGCAGTAATTCTAAGCTGGCTTTTTTTGCTTCCGCTAGGATAGATTCGGGAATTGCGTAGTTTTCTTCATCACTTTCCATCATTTCAGAGAAAAAATGCAAATAAAATATAAATGAGTGAAGACTTCAAAAGTTGTTTTTAATATATTTTTTAATATCCTAGAAACCAATAGACATACGACTACTATTATTATAAAAAAATATGTCAAGTGTAACAACCAAATTATACCTGTTTTTTTACTTCCGCCAGGATAGCTTTTTGGTTTTAAATGTAGATAAGTATTTTGTTTAATCTTTTTTTCGGATTTTGATTGAGTGTTTTTGTGAGTGTGTATGTAGTACCAAGGTAAAACGCTGTAGAAAAAATAGTGTACCTAACACATGTGGGAAGTGTCTTTTCCGCACTCGACTGCTAACCGAACTCCGCGTCGCGTCGCGTCGCTCGGTAAACTGCAGTCTCGTGCGGAAAAGTATCACTTTCCGCACTAGTTAGGTAAGTAACTATTTGCTATCGCTGGTAGTTTTAAATTCATTGAGCACATCTGGGATATTATATGTGACATATCTGTCAATTTTCAGGCCAATCGACAATATTTTCAATAAATAAATCAAGTTGACTCTTGATAACTGTTTCCCTTTTACTACCGCTAAAAGCGGCTGCAAAAAGATAATATAAAGAACTAGTATTTTTAAGTTTCATCTAATATATATTGTATCGCTTCAAGATAAATTGCACGTATTCAGGGTAAAATTGACTTTTACTCTTAATAATAAAATATACTATTTTTTAAGCATTTCCGTCCAACAGGAAACCCATTGATAAGATAGTAATGTACAAATGTATGAAAAATTGAAAAACACAACATTTTAGTGATACAGGTAGCACTAATAAATCTGAAGAAGGTATATCCGACTATATCCGTTACGAGAAGTAATTTATATGCGCTGATGGCTCTGCATCGAAGAGTATATAGAGTGGTATATTCGGGGAAGTGCTACAGAGGCAGGCTCGTATGAACAATCTAATGATATTTAATCTGCTCCTGGAAGAGGGAGCTCCCGAGTTGGTCCAGATTTCATCGCTGCTATCCCACGGGGCACCTCGTCGGATCGTGGCTGCGGATGTTGCCAGGGTCGGTGAACCAAATCGTAAAGGTCACAAACCTCTAAAAGTGACCCTCGCTAGCTCGGGAGGCGTGTCGGCTGTGCTGAGGAATCGGAGAAAGTTTATCGACGCCCATCAGATCTACATCGAGGCTGACCTATCTCCAACTCAGCTGAAACAACTTCAGGATACAAACGATGAATTGCAGATTCGCCGTACAAACGGGGACGAAAATCTCATTTTGAGGTTAGTCAACGGTATTCCAACAATAACAGCAAAAAACCGGGATCCCTTACCACCTTAACTAACAACTTAACCTGCTGCTATCAGAATGTCAGAAGTCTACGTACTAAGACCCATAGATTTTATAGTTGCGTGGTCTCCTCAGATTATGACGTCATTGCTGTCACCGCGTCCTGGCTCCAGCCAGATAGCCTGGAATCGGAACTTTTTCCAGACTCGTATATCATATACCGCTCCGATAGAACATACTGAATGGACGAATCCAGGGGAGGTGGAGTCATGCTCGGTCTTCACAATAGACTTAGTTCTGAACTACTGAATCTTTCAAATATCAGTAACACCGTACCATATATAGACTTCTTAGGTTGTAAGCTCACTTTAAATTATTTTGTATTTTACGTATTTATTATATACATCCCTCCCTCTGCCGCCGACGCCGTCACTGTACATAATGCTTTCTAAAAACTTAATTTTTCTGGGCGATTTCAACATTCCCTGTTTTTCATCCTCTGTTCCTTTTGGTCCCAGACACAAAGGTTTACTAAACCTTAGCGAGTTCCTCAGCCTTAAACAGTATAATACTGTTCCAAATTTAAACAATCGTTTCCTTGACCTTGTTTTTGCCAACTTTGCGGTTAATGATGTGCCTCTCGTCAAAGAGGATCCACATCATCCTGCTCAGTATCTTGATTTTCAGGCGGTACTTCCTCATGCCGTCAACTTTCCTGTGAACAACGCTCAACCACCTCGCTTCAACTTTCGTAAAGCTGAATATCCCAGGTTGTATGCATATTTATTGCACACTGACTGGTCTCGCGTTCGTGAATCTCCAGATGTTGTTAGCGCATGTCAGTCTTTCTATGAGATTCTTAATAATAACTTTGCTGCCTGTACACCTCTTAAGCTACCTAGAAGAAGGCGTTTTCCCTCTTGGTTTTCAAGAGAATTGATTGGCAACATTGTCAGGAAAGAAAAACTGCGTCGTCAGCTTCAGACGCGCTAATCTGCCTTTTACCATGCAAATTATAGTTCTTTACGTAGGCTAATTAAATCACTAATTTAGAGGGACTATAAGGACTTCATTAGGACTGCTGAGCGAAATATAATCAACACCCCCTCCAATTTCTGGTCTTTCGTTCAAAGTAAAAAGGCCCAGTCTCGCATCGCAGCCACTATGAACTACGCAAATAAGCCCGTCCATGGGCCTCATAATATCGTATCTGCCTTTGCTCACTTTTTGGTGGTTTGTACGCTCAACCGGAACACTGGAGCTAATTGACATTCCCACGGTCATTTCCGAGGACATAACGTCGGCTTGCAAAATGCTAAAAAATAAATCAACATATGGACTGGACGGAATTGCCAGATTTTTGGTGAGGATCTCCCTTTAGTGTGTGTGCCACTGCCATAAAAAACAATTTAAGAGTCGTCAGCGGTAGAATTTTAGAATACCAAAACATTAAGTGACTAGTGTATGTTGTGAAGTTCTTTAGGTACTAAAGAAATACATAAATGTGTTTCCTTATCCTTATCCTCATTCACGTGTAAGAACACTCTCTGTGCGTTTATCGTTATGAATAAATATCTATCTATCTATCTATTCCTTAGTCATATATTTTATTATAAATATTATTACAACTGAATAAGCAAGTCCAGGGACGGATTACCCAACCATAGTAGGCACTTGCCTAAGAGTTGATATATTTCTTATTCGTCAGTGCGTCACAGATGAATAAATAAATAAATTATTTTATCGCAGCCTTACCTCTTAATAGGGGGGAGTTCCGACTCGGTCTGGGAGTTTTGCGGTCTTCGCTCAAAACGGGTGAAGCGAACTCGTGATTAGGGCTGCCGTCGAGCTGAAACGAGTGGCAGTCGTCGGAAGTGGGCGTTACCGACCCTGGACGGAAAAAAGTGTCTAGGCCCTCAACTAAATCCTACAAAAATAACCATTAAAAAAAGGTATCATTGAGGGAACTACAAAACAAGTTCGAGTGTATGTATGTAGATTTTGAAACAAGCAAGAAATGGAGCAAAGTTGTGCGTATTTAAAGCTAAATCGGTGCTAAGAAATTATCATTATTTCGTGAATTTATTTGAAGAAATATAACAAAATGAGGTTTGTGTAATCATTATAAATAAATACCTTTATTTAATAGTTCAGGAAATTTTCATAGGTTATACTCAACTATTTTTTTTTTCGATCCGCAATTTATTTCTATTTATTTCATGCATTCAACAAAATTACTGCTTCAAGATTATGCTGAACAATTATTACGAGCAAACTACCAGTTTGTTCATAATCGTTGCATATGTTGTAAAAGTTTATACAGAATTCAGGAAATAATAATTTTTAATATCTAACAATTTATTCATAAAATAAAAAAAAAACTTTCCGGGAAAGAGAAATAAAAGAAAGTTAACTCCAAGAAACTAGCTGTTTTTTTAAACAATAATTATGGATCATTCTAATTCATAATGCTGCATAGGTTAGAAAAAGTGCACATGGAAATCTACTTTTTAGAACCAGAATATATCTAAACAATTCACTTGCCTGCGATACAGAATCGGCCACATCGGGAGGTTTAACTACAGGTCTTGTCGGAGCTCTTGTTTTCGCCCTGCGTGGTCGCCCTGCAAATGTTCAGGATTCAAAATACCATTCATAAATATCTCTAAAGAGTGTTAATGATATTATGATTTAGTAATTTAGCCCTTAAGTTAGTGTACTTAAAACGAGTAATAACATATTATATATCCAAATCAGTTAAAAAATTGAACATTTCTTGGAATATGTTTATTCTTTATAATATACAAAATGTAGCAAGAAACATGTACCAAATTCTAACACTAGATTCAATTTCAAAAGACATTATTGTCAAGAAAAAAAAATGTTTTGACAAAGAAAAAGACTATAATCAACCCAAACTAAACACTGCGAAGATAAAATGCTACAAACATATAAGAACCTTAAAAGTAAAAACTTCTCATGTTAATAAAAACGCATACCGATGCTCAAGCAATAAAGTAAAACGTACACTAAAGCAATAAAAAGAGAACAAAAAGATCACATAGACATGCCCTCACAATACTCACTAAAGGTATAGTAATAAATAAGGATTTCAGAGATTGCCTAAAAAACCTGAGTGTGTTGACATTCCTAATTCGAATGGACAGATGAACAATCAACAACATATTTTTATCAATTCCTTAGCGGACAAATTGAGATGTAGTCTCGAGAATAAATTAATAAAGAGGTAAGCGTAAGGATCCTTTGCAATAGAAAGTCGGGCATACAAGATTTCCTCTGATTCACGTCAGCGATGAAATGAACAACTTTCTTCTACAGAATAAAAATGATGTTAAGAATATATTTCCTACTAGGGCCTCAAAATGTAATACCATACGTAAGTTGAGATTCGAAAAGAGCAAAGTAGACTGACCGGGCCATAGCCAAATTCATTTCCTGCAATCTTAATCGCAAACCACGACGATGCATGTTTCCCATCAGCTTTAATATATGATCCCTAAGCAAAGCTCACCGCCAACATAAAAACCATTTTAATAGAAAAGTATTATACGCCACTGCTTTTTCCAGTTATATATGTTTTTGCTTTAGAAGTCAAAATTTCACAAAATCGATCTCTTGTGTTTTTTTGCTAGAATGAGCTGATTCTAAGAACAATTACAAAAACTGTTTTGCTGCACACTGCTTAGTTTACAAAAATTAACAGCTTCATTTAAAAGATACAGGACGTTCAGAAAAAAAAATATATATTTTTTAAACACTCTGTACCTTGCAAACGAAGTCGTATAGGACATATAACTAGAGAAACTTTCGATGTAGATTCAGTTAAAAAAATGACATTTTACATTTTTAAACAATAAAGAACAGAGGTGTGTAGTAAAAAGTTTCTCTTTTTTTTTCGGGATCGGTTCACTATGGCAAAAAACACAAACCACATTTATATACTTCTTCCTCTAATGCATCATCAGTTGTAAATTTAAGAAAACATTGGTGTATAATATATTTCTATAAAGATGCCTTTTATGTTGGCTCTTTGCATGTCATTTGTAGGAGTTAAAAATATATGATCATATTATTATGTAAAATACGTCTTCATATACAGTAATACTTGTACAATGAATAGTTTCGGCCGGCGCGCGTCGGTAGGATCCTTGTGAAACATTGTTGAATAATAATACTAGGGATAATTACTACACTGCTTTTAGATGTTTCAAAATAATGAGATATTTTTCTCTACATATGTTTCGGCTTGGTGATGCCTTTAGCAAGAGTAGTTGTAAACTAAAATCTAATATTGTTATACCCTACTAAACCCCCTGACGGTATTCTGTTTTTATTGCAGTGTCAATTATGCAAGTGTTTAAAGAGCAGGTCAGTTGGTCGTTCGTATTTAAAACGTCGTTTTTGTGACTTTTGGATTTCTAGGTACTCCAAAAGGTTCAGCCTTTTGATTTTTGTTTCCGTGTGTAAAAGTTTGACATTATTCGTATCTATAAAATAGTTATTTTCTATAAAATGTTTTGCTAAGCCAGAGTTTTTAATATTATGAAAATCGATTTTTTATGGTCTTTAATCCTAATATTTAAGTTTCGACCAGTTTGTCCTACGTATACAGCTTCACAGTTCACACAATTTCACAGATTTAGATTGTTTGTAAATTTTGTCTTTATTGTTTATTAGTCTTGCCCCTAGATTATTCTTATTAACCTGAATTGTTATACAGACAAATTTATTTATTTTTTTTTGAAACTTTACCTGTAATTTTCGGAATATAATTGATAAATTTAAACGGCTCCTTTTCTAATTCTAATGTAGAGTTATAAAATTGTTCAGTTAAAATGTTCTTCTATTTTTTCTTTATTAATTTGTCAGTCAAAGCGATCTTATAACCGTTATTAATTGCAATCTGTTTGATAATGGATACTTCTTTTTGGAAACTCGCCGAGTCTAGGGGAAAGCTGAAAAGTCTATGGAGCGGAAAGTTTTACTTGCCAAGATTGGTTAGAGTATTTATAAATTTGCTGATTTATTTATATATATATATATA
>MU182100.1:658528-799450 GCA_016904865.1 Pissodes strobi
AAAAGTTTAAAATGTTGCTAGATTCTTTTTCCATGGTAAATTAAATTCTATTGTCATCCACATATCGATCCCCAAAAAATATATTTCTGATTAATGAATTGTTGGTGTTGAATAAATACTGTTCAAAATCAGCCATAAAAATATCGGCAAATAAAGGTGAAATTGGAGAGCCCATTGGTAAACCATTAATTTGTTTGAATATTTCGTAGTTATACTGGAAATAATTTTGATCTATACATGTACGAATTATAGATTTGAGATCGCCTTTTTATTTTACTAAATTATCTAGTAGTCCATTAATAATACGTTGAAAGTTCGTTTAACGGTATGGAGCTAAACAAACTCTTCACATCAAAGAAAACCAATATTGCATTATTTTAAGTTTTTGACTTTATCAATGAAATCAAAGGAGTTTTTAAGTGATGGATTCATTAATTTAAGAAAAATTTGTGAGTTATCAGGTAGTACAGAATTGTTATTTTTTAATAATGAAATAATTTGTTTTTGCGTTTTTATGAAATCTCCATTATTCAAAAGTTCTTTGATTTTAGTATCATAATCTAATTTAGTTAAAACAGTTATCGTGTTTCCTTTATCAGCTTTAGTTAATATTAGGTTATTTTGCGTTAGTTTTGCTTTTATTGTGTTTAAGGTTGTAAATTCTTTTTTATTCAGTTGAGTATTTCAATTAGATTTAAATTCATCAGAGATGTTATACTTGTTTAGTTACGAAATGTTTGAACCTCAAACCAAACTTGGCAAGTAAAACTTTCCGCTTTTCATAGTCTCATCCATAGACTTTTCAGCTTTCCCCTAGACTCGGCGAGTTTCCAAAAAGAAGTATCCATTATCAAACAGATTGCAATTAATACCGGTTATAAGCTCGCTTTGATTGACAAATTAATAAAGAAAAGATAGAAGAACATTTTAACTAAACAATTTTATAACCCTACATTAGAATTAGAAGAGGAACCGTTTAAATTTATCAATTATATTCCGAAAATTACAGTTAAAGTTTCAAAAAAAATTCAGGTTAATAAGAATAATCTAGGGAGAAGACTAATAAACAATAAAGACAAAATTGACAAACAATCTAAATCTAGTGTTTACAAAATAAATTATGTCAACTGTGAAGCTGTATACGTAGGACAAACTGGTCGAAACTTATTAGGATTAAAGAACACAAAAAATCGATTTTACATAATATTAAAAACTCTGGCCTAGCAAAACATTGTATAGAATATAACTATTTTATAGATACGAATAATGTCAAACTTTTACACACGGAAACAAAAGCAAAAGGCTGAAACTTTTGGAGTACCTAGAAATCCAAAAGTCACAAAAACAGACGTTTTAAATACGAACGACCAACTGACCTGCTCTTTAAACACCTGCATAATTGACAGTGCACTAAAAACAAAATACCGTCAGGTGGTTTAGTAGGGTATAACAATTTTAGATTTTAGTATACTACTCTTGATAAAGGCCTCATCAAGCCGAAACATGTAGAGAAAAATATCTCATTAATTTGAAACATCTAAAAGCAGTGTAGTAATTACCCCTAGTATTATTAATAATACTTGTCCTCAAATGCAATGTTTTAAGTTTAACCATTTTCGAGATAATTTTGAAAAAGTGATGTTTTCGACGTATTTTTGCAAAGGAATTTAGTGTTAAAAATTTACCTCTAATTTTTGAAAGCCGTATATATTTGAATTTGAAGCGCAAGGTCATTTTTAACCTGTTCTAATACGAAAACTTGCTCTATCAATCTAAGGGAAGTAAATAATAAAAATTAAAATATATAGTCCAATTCAAGGCAACAAAACATTGTTCATAACCTGACGCAGATAATAGACATTTCCCGGACCACATCACAGGGCTTCAGAGTTGCGCGCGCATTACATTCTTGACAAACACCATATCTTTATGGTCTAGCAAATTGCTTTCAAGTGGTCTCGTACTCTCGTAGCTCAGTGGTTGGATGCTGTGCTTGTGTTTGTGATACGGCGGCCCTGGTTCGATTCCCATCGATGTTTTTTTTTACTTTTTTCAAAGTTATGTTTGTTTCTTTTTTTTAAATTTGGGATTTGGATTAGGTTTGGTTAGTTTTGTTTAGTTGCGCCCCGGGGCGAGCGGAGGGCGATGCGTGAAGTGAAAATGTAAAAATATAATCTAAATTCAACAGTACGTGAGGCAGATTACATTAACTTGTTAAAAACTCATTTACTTTTGTTGGAGAAACCTCCCAACAGCTGTATTAACATGTCGTTTTTCACGGTATAGCTTTCTGATATCACTGTATATTCCTATTATGATTTAATCATATATTATATCACGAGAACTATGAATTTAATCGATTAAACTACGTTCAATAGCGAAGCGGTCGAGGGTTTTTATTTATAAATTATTTTGCATGAAACTATTTGCCAAAAAGAAAAATCATGCGAGAAATATTGAATGTAGTTTAATTGATTGAATTCATAGTTTGAGTGATATACAGCTAGATTATTTCCTGAATTAGTAACCTTGGTTACATATCCCAATGATGCGTTGACTAGGCCCGCTTATCAAATTCGACATGTAAATATTTCAAAATTTGACATTTTCTGTCACCCTATACCAAAATAATGAAATACAAATTTTAAAGAAAATCGGAGTTTTTAGCAATAAAAATCAATATTAGATCATTCAAACCATTTATAAAATATTGTTTTTTCAAAAACCGTTAATGAAAATTGCAAGAATCAGCTACAATCGACAAAACGAAATCCAATATGGAGGACGCTGTTTAATCGCTGTTAAACAGGTCTAGTGCAATAATCACTTATCTAAACAAAATTTATTCAGAAAATCGGGCTGTCTGATTGGTCCATTTTACGATGAAGGAAATAATCATCATTAAAACCCAAATACATTTATTCCATCCCAGATAAACAATAACTTCATGCATTGCAGTATTCCGTTTTTATTGCAGTGTCAATTATGCAGGTCAGTAGGTCGTTCGTATTTAACGCAGCTAGTTCAGTTACTCCTAATACCCCAGATCGAATTCGCCGACTCGCGGAAATTTCCATTCTACGATCTAATTCAATTCGTCTGCCAGAAAAACCAAGGAAATTGTAAGCTATGAATCTCACTCATCTAAAGGTACGTTATATTGGCGCAAGAATCTAATATGTTTTTGTCTCATCGGCTGTATTAAATGAAGAAAGAATCTCCAACCCTTCCCAAATGTGTTCACAGCGCCAATCCGTCACGCTGCAGACAAATCAAAAATCAAAGTCAGTATAAAAAAGTATTCCTTCAGAGCGTTTGTCTGCCTCGTCGTACCCTGGCGCCAAGAGGACAAGTGAGGCTGTTTTGGGCATGTTTCAATGTTGTGCAGAGATATTTAGATACATATTTGATGCTGTTACCCTATTCCAGTGGGGAGTAGGGCTTCTGTAGTGGTGGAATGTTAAGTACACTGCATCTTGACATATTCCAAGTGGAATTGTCTCCCATTGCTTCAAAATGGCGAACTGCAGCTTGTTGTAAGTCAGATCTACGTTCCTCTACCGCAACCCAGAATCAGAGGTTTTGGATAAAATTTGCCCAAGAGGATAACGTAAAGTAAATTCGTAATTAAGGATTTGTTCTTCCAAATAAATCAAGCATTTTTTCGTAGATATCATCAGTGGAAAATCGGTATTTGTAAATAAACACAAGTAGTTAATAATCTAATAAAGGTATGAAAGAGAATGAATAATGATTAGTAGTTAGAAACATTTGCTTTGCGGTTCATGGATTATGTAAAATATATCCTGCATTACTATTGAAGCAAATGCCCTTCTGTGGCTAAAATATATGTTTTCATTCAAACCTATGAAAAGCAGCTAATTAAATTGGTTAATTATAAAGTTAATTACCTATTCTTCTTTATGGGTGACAGATAATTAAAAACAATTGTAGGTATGTCTTTTCTAGTAAACAGATTACCACTTTTCATAAATATTGAAATTAAAAAAGTCCTAAGCTGAATTATATCAAAAATATTTTTATTCAGCAATAAAATATTTTTACTTCATGAGCAGAAACCTAATATGAAATATGAAAATCTTGATAAATAACTATAACCGGAAATGTCACTTGTATATCAAACTTTGAGCAAAATTTACTGGAAGATACTGTGATTTGATAACGTTGTATGCATTATTCCTTAATTTCAAAACAATAAACAAACACAAATTTCTTTGGAAGGTACATTTTTACCTTTTGCACACTTTCTGTTACATTTAATAAATAATTAAGAAATCATGTTTCTCCAGATTGGGCCCAATATGGCCAATTCCAAGAAACACTGATTTCGTACTAACATGCGTAAAACCTTTCATTCAATTGGAAAAAGCTAAAACATACACATAACTTCTCATCACATGTGTATGTCATTTTTAAGCACCTGGCTTTAAGTATACTAACATGGGCAACAATAACGAGAAAGTGATATGAACGGTGACACTAACCTTTATTCAAGAAAATACCTTTCACTAAGTGTTGTAAATGGTGACTGGCGTTCGGCAACTCTGTTACCGAGTCTTCTTCTTCGGCATTTCTGGGCAACGACGGTAATAGACTGGGAATATCATCAGCCGACAGTCCTTCAACACTATCCACTACGGATTTAGGTCTTAATTTGCGATTGTGGACGCTCCTGCGCTTTATTGAAAGATGTGGTGTTGCCTACAGAAAAGAAGACATATAATCATGTAAAAACCTCCATAAAAGAGATAAAAACCAAAGAAACTATGAAAAGCTAAAATCCAAATGAACAACTAAAAATATGTAAAGAAGCACGGAACTACAAAGCTAATAATAATAATAATAAATATGATATTGAACAAGACATTTGTTTAACTATTTTTCTTACGTATGATTCTATCTAATCAAAAAACCTTATTAGGTACTTACTAGATTCAAATATTCCAACAACTGCGTGAAAATTAATTGAAAAATATTAACAAAATAGATAAAAGAAATTACAGTATTATTGACTTATATTATCCATGATCAAAATTAATGAAATGGCAAGCTTGTATAATATAAAAGGGTCTGTTTTCGAGATATCTGAAATAGTTATTTATGGAACAAGTGGGTAAAGTGACCCTTTTTTATGAATGGGAAATCCCATGAATTAAATAAAAATATTATAAAATCACTTTACGCACTAGTGCGTAAGAAAAATAATTTTACATACTAGTGCGTAAAATAAATTTGTTTTACGCCCTGTAATAAATGTCAGAAAATATGTCAGATGTACTTTACGCACTAGTGCGTAAAGTAATTTATTTTACGCATTAAAAATTAATATTTTATGAATGTTAGTGCGTAAAGTGTCTATTTTACGCACGGTAGAAAAAATCTTTTTATTTTTCCTACCATGTACTGCTCACTTTGCACTTTTACCATGAACAAAAATTGCGAAATCTGCATGGAAATTTAATTTTTATCTATAACATTTTTATATAGGTATTAAATAAAAACATACCATTGGAGAATGATCACTAATATGACTAGTACTATCTGTAATGGATATATCACTTGCTCCATGTCTTGAGCTGTCCGTGCTACTCAGCCGGGACCGCCTGGGGGGCGAATCGATTCTTATGGCACTCTCGTCTCCAACCAAAATTTTATAACTCTGCATCAATGTTTCGTAAACTTCGTCAGTCACTTGCTCGCTGAGCTGCGATGCAACCAGCAGATTTAATTCTCTGCGAATAAAAATCTAGCATTAAATTACACACTTAGTGTTTTTCCTTTTTCTGATTGCACCTCGTATATTTAGATTTCTATAATAAATTGCTTGATCCTCGTATAATCTCTTCACTTTTGTCATTGGCCTTTGCTACCAGCTTTATCCAAAACGCATTAGAGAAAATAGTAGCGTTTAGTGAAAATGGGACTTCGGAGAAAACGCCAACATTTACGTTTCTAACTTCACGCTTAACAAAAAGTTAGGTTACAAAATGTACTCATTTTCATAAATTATAAACAGAACGTCGCAGTCGCAGCTGAAAGTCTGAAAGTTATGGAAAGCGATGTTACGAGTATGGAATGTACACCTGCCGCGCCCAATATGAAACGAGACGTCCCAAATATTCTAGTGACAGGTACGCCGGGCGTCGGCAAGACTACTTTATGCAAAAAATTAGCAGAAATAACTGGATTGCGATGGCTAGAAATCTCGAAAATTGCCAAAGACAACAACTGTTTAGAAGAGTATGACCAGGTAATAATGCTAAATCTTCATCTTATGTATCTGTAAATATTTCCTTTATTTTCCTTAGTTGTATCAGTGCCCAGTACTTGACGAAGACAAACTAATGGATGGTCTTGAAGAAACCATGTGTCAAGGAGGAAATATAGTTGATTACCACAGTTGCGAATTTTTTCCTGGTAAGAAGTAGCATTATTAAATTAGAAAATAAAATATTCAATATATAGATATATTTTAGAGCGATGGTTTGATGTGGTTTTTGTCCTACGAGCTAACAATACCACATTGTATGATAGACTGAAAGCAAGAGGATATGAAGGAAAAAAACTAGAAGACAACATTGACTGTGAAATATTTCAAGTAAGTGACAAAGTTTGTTATCTAATTTAACACATTCAAAGTACAGTATCATTTTCCTTATAACCTAATGAAAAAATAAGCCTCGTGAAACTAGTTATGATGTATTTTTAAAATATATTATGGTCAACTGGTTTTTAACAGTGCTTGACTTGATTCCAGTAATTTAAAAGATTTATTATGTTTTTTTGATAATGTATTTTTCTTTTGCATAGGTAATTCTGGACGAAGCCAAAAACTCTTATAAGGAAAACATTGTGCATGAACTGCCCAGTCAGACTGAAGAACACCTTCAACAAAATATGGAAAAAATATGCCTATGGTTACAACAGTGGTTTCAGGATAATGAAACCTAGAAGAGCTCTGCTATATTTAATGTTTTCATGTTTAAAAGTTTTACATGAGAAAATTTAATATTTCTGCCATGAAATTTGTTTCTTTTTAATTTGAACATTATAATAATTCATTCATAATGAAGAAAAATATCACCCTAGTGCAGTGGTTCCCACCCGGTGGTTCCTGAGCTTAAAAAATGGGGGTTCACCGCAAAATGATGTAGCGGCGATATGCAATGTTAGTTGTACTGAATCCTAAGTTAAAATGAAGTGTACCTACCTAGAAAACTAACAACAAAATATGTAACTTCTAATATATCAGTAATGACAATACTTACTATATTATATATGATCCTCTTTAACTACAGAAACTTGTGTATTTTATGTGCATGACAGAATAGAGATCATAATAAAGAAGATTCATTTTTGAATTCAGTATTTGGGGATTTATTTATTTTTAAATCTAAACAGGCACAGTACAAAGAGTATATACCCTAACAAAGTACTATAGAAAATACAGAGAAATACACAAAATTGACCAACAGATTAAATCATAAAATATGAAGAATCATATATGTATAATAGTATACATACATATCTACAGATATTCTGGAAAATCATCGCAAGAGAAGTTCTAAAGCTAGTGCAAGTGTTACCAAATATGTCGCACCTATCCTGAATAATATTATATACCAAACTGCTAAACACAATTTAAACAAGTATGAGTTCTGGCAAAAGGTACTACAGGCCACTTCGGTTAAGTTGAATGAATATGCATTGTGGCTCCTTCGGCAGTTTGTGTTGCCGAAAATACGATATAGCTAATGAAAGCATTAAATGTAATGTAACTGAACAACCTAAACAACTTCACCTAACATTTTAGGGGACATTTTCCTACCCAGTCTAAAAGGCATAACTGGGGTATGCTCTTTAGACTAGGTTTTGATCAGAGTATAATTTCGAGGGCTTATCTGAAAGAAAAAACTGATTGATTTATCTGCTGATGATAACTCCCTAAAAATCATTTGGTTCAGTCTTGGCTCATTTTAAATAATGAATATCCACTCTCGGGAAAAGCGTTCATGTTTTATTGTTTTGTACCACCTGTATCAATCTATGTGAAAAAGGATTTTTGACCTCAAAAATACATGTTTTAGGCATGTTGGAAAGTGATTTATGCTGTTATCGAAAATAAATTTATATAATTTTATTTAATATAAGTAATAGCTATATTGGGGGTTCTTTAATTTATTACTTTTTTAGAAGGGGTTTGCATGGAAAAGAGTTGAGAACCACTGTGCTAGTGCAATGGAGCAGAGAATTACTTTACCTCATCAGAGACCCTCTCAGATCTTTTTTTAAGACTAGGGTATTTAAAACAAGATACAAATATATATTATACTTATGAAGAGTAAATCAGTATATTTTGGTGGAAATATTCTACTGTTACAGATTTCTGAAGAGATCTACTTGAAACATGGAAATCATGATATGCATCTATGGATTTATAAAAATAATACGTTGGAATTTAAATAAAAATATAAACACCATAATTAAAGATAATTTTTTCTTGAGAAAGAGCAATATTTCTTCATTTCCAAAACTTAGCGAAAACCTTTGCTAGCTCATACTAGTTGAAGAATCAAAACGAACTCAAATCAATCCAAATTAACTGAACTGATTTTATCTAGGCTTGCGCTTCGCCGAAAGACAAAGAGGGAGGAGTGACGCGTGTGTGCTGAAGTACACCAACCATGCCATACCCAAGGCGGTTGAGGTAGCATCTTCAGAAATAATGACATAAATATTGTTTGTTTTTCCATTTTTGACCATAATAAAAGCTGCCTTCCGGCCTATAATTTCTTTGTAATATGTCTCGGTTCTCGGTTTTAATCAAAGCCAAAAATGTTGTTTTTAACAATAAATTACGGAATCAAAATTTGAAAATGTTTTGTGTAAGGCGTTTAAATTCAAATGGCAACTCGGAAGCTCGGCTCTGCGGGCTAGCCCATCGGGCATATTCGGCTGTTCGGCTTGCCTCTTGCCGTAGGATTGCCATTGAGTCCGTTGACGATATTTTTTCAGTGCCTAAGTTTGTGATTGATTATTGATTGTATGCGAATTAAAATTAAGCGGATAGTGGCAAGTTTTAGTGCAAGTGTCGAGCAACAGCCATGGTTCTTGCTGAACGGTATATTTACAGTTTAGTACAGGGTGCAAGCACGAATGGAAAAGAAAACTGCAAATATGCTGACTAACATAGACCGCTAGATACTTTCACTTTTTTCCTGCAATTTGCATGCATATCATAATATAACCAGTGGCAGCTATTCAGATGTAGTAGGTAAACTTCACCCTTCACAAATATAAATATGAAAACCAAAAATGTACTAATATTTTTCAATTTATAATTTATATAGTCTTGACATTTAAACAAAGAAATACGGAATTTTATTATTTATAAACAGCTGGCACGAGCAGTTTTCTTCCGTTAACAAAGACTGCCTTATTAAAATAATCAAAAATAAACTATAGTAACTTTTTTTTTACATTTAATTGGCTTGGGAATATCCCAATGGGAAATTGGTCAATAATGCTTGGTAAAAACTAAAATCCACTGCGTTAGCTCGTGGAAGGCGTGTTTTTTTTAACGATTTCAATGACTTTTGGGTAAATATTGGGCGTGGCATTCCTAAAAATTTGCCTGCGGCCCTCTTCTTTGCACCTTTCGCAAATTATATTCCCCACTTCGTCTGCCCACCCATTACTGAACTCCACGTGCCGCCACTGAAACACTGTTGAAATCATGGATTAAATTTTATCTCGCAACGCAAATAAGCTAGTCGCAATTTGCAAACAAACATGGGCGGGCGTAAACTATAAGTGCGAATTCTATGTTTATAGGGATGCACCGAAGCGGGGTTTTGGCCGAATACCGAATATTTGTCCATCTCTTAAGCCGAAGCTTCGGTGCCTCGGCCGAAACGTGTTTTATCCATTAAAAGTATAATTTTTGGAAATTTATATTCATTACTTATTCGGGTGATTAAGTAACAATGAATATAACATTTCACCAACAACTTAAACCTATTTGTCTACAAAAAAGGAAAAGTAATAAAAAAATGAACGTACTTAATAATACAGGTGGAAAAACAATAAAAGTTTAATCAAAATTTAGTTTATTTAAATTATGATGTAAGAAAATAATTATCTCAGCATTTCTGGGTAGCAGCCTGATTCTTGTTTCTTCATAAACAGTGCCCATCTCGGAAAATAGCCTGTCGCTGTAAACACTACTAGCTAGAGCAGAGAGGAATTTTCTAGCCAGTTCAGAAAGCACTGGAAACGCCAATTTTCTGTGATTCCACCATATTACTGGATTTTTCTTTTCGATTTATTAATGACATATACAAGTTTGTTTTAAGTTCCTGTTGAATTTAGTCCTCTCCGTGATTACGCCTCAAATGATTGATAAGTAAGGGTGTAGTTGTTGCTTTCTTTCCAATACCACTGCGTGATATTTGCATATCACATATTTTACATTTTAGGAACTTCTTATCCTTGTATAAATTGTAAAACTCCCAAACACTACTTTCCTATTATTCATTTTTTTAAAATGCTCCATCTTTAAATAACAAGTACTACTAATAGTTATAGTCAAAAGCAGTCTTAACGTGCGGGTCCAAAGGTCACATTTTTCATTAAACGTCATTCCTTTGACATATTTTACATGCAAAATCTGCCACGAATGAAGATTTTACTGAAAATTGTCACCTTTGTATCCTCACGATAAGATCGCTTTTGACTATACTACCACATTTTAGGCATGACTGAAATAAAATGCGTAAAAAAACCTCGTTTAAACTAAGGATCAATCAACAGGCTTAAACTCGCCAGATTTATAATAGTCGCGCTTCGGCCGTTGGTTCGACTTAACCAGCGTCCGCTTCGGCCAAACCCCGAATATTAAAAAGGACACCGAATCGGCCGAATACCGAAGCTTCAGTGCATCCCTAATGTTTAAAAACAATTTTTGTGTGATGCTTACCCGTCACTAATTATGTTCAAAGTTGTTAATATTGTGGTATTATAAAAAATATTGACGAAATTTCAATTACTTGTTGCGGATGTACAGGGAATTCATAATTACAACTGACGCTACTTTTTTTCTAATCAATGCCTCTTCGCAAATATCTTTCTCTCTTATGCTGAATTGTTTCAATAAAAAGTGGTTCCAACATGATAAACTATCATTTCTAGACCTGTGCATTTTAAAATTTCAAAGTATGTACTCCAAATTCACTAAAAGCGAAACTGGATTTTGAAAATCAATTATTAGTTGGAAATATTAACTGTAGAAATCTTCGCTATTAAACTACGGAAACTGCCTCAAGAATAAATATGACAACATTGAGTCTCCTCGAAAACTCACGTTTGGTTTATTGTCACAGAAAGTGAAAAGGCTAATTTTTGAAATGTAAAATAATATTCTATATGTCTCGATGTATTAACTTGGACTTTAAACTTTAACTGTGTGTTATGCAATACAGCAAAGAAATACTGACGCAAATGCAACAGCTTAAATTTTTGAACAACTTTTTCTCAGAACTGTATAATAGCCAAACATCTTTGCTAGCGTAAAACGTCGCGTTGGCCTGAAATTTCAGCGAAACACCTTTCAGGATCTGAGAAAACCTCATAAAAATCCCCCATTTCGTTTTCAGACTATAGCAATTTAAAATTTATGCTAAAGTTGTGTTTTTTTTTATGAGCAGTTTATAATGAAAAATATATTGAATTTGAACATCGCCATTTTATATGCCGACGCATTTTCATGCCTCAAGGAGGCCAAGTTTGGTGTACAATTAGTTAAGTTATAGCTTGCAATCTTTAGTTTATTTAGTTTAGTTTCAATTTATTTTCAAAAAGGCAAAAATTACATTTTACCCTTATTCATACAAAAAAAACCTTAACTAAAAAGTAAGATAAAAGTATTAATATCTAAAATACACAAATTAGCAAGAGTCATTACAATAAAAAAGTCTTGCAGTAACATTTTTTCAACAGTAAATCTCTTCAGTAACAATTTGAAAATGGAAATTTTTATATTTGGGTCCTTTAGGATTTGCAGGCAAATTAGAAGATTTCAATGTTAGATCAAGGCGATATCGCGGAACATAATAATGGGAACTATTTGTTGTGTGCATACCATGTTGATATTCACCAACATTTAAAAACTTTATTTATAGCAACGTAGTTCTCGAATATACAAGGAAGCGACTGTAAAAATACTGTACCTATCAAATGAAGATTTAAAAGACTCAGCGTTTTCCAGATTTGCAACGCTCTTAACAACTCTTTTTTGAGATATAAAGGCTTTGTCGAAAAAAGTCTAGTTTCCTCAGAGACATATTTTAAATGAGATTCTACCTTACTAATTTGAATTGATGATATATTTGTCTTGATGCTGAGGACTAACTTTTAGAGGTCTTCCATTTAAAATGATTAAAAAATATGATTTTCCTACCATGCAAAAATGTTCATATCCAAATTATATGTGTTTTAGTGCATTTTACAGAGCAGCAAATGGTGCCCATGTCGATACATTGACCAAGGCCCTACTAGAATCAAATCTGTACTTACCTTAACCTATTCATTATGTCAACCCCAGCCTGATGTCTCACACAACTTGTCACATAATCCAAGGGAATTTGTTTCTTTTTCTTACACTCTTTTTTGATTTCTTGCACAGTATGGTCATCCCTTAAGACATAAGGACATTGTTCCTTGCATGTTTTTAACATCTTTTCTATTATTACCTATAAATAAAGCAAGAAAGATTATTGGTATTCTTTGCTTTAGAAAATGAGTAAATATTGACCCGTTTTGTCAATAGTAAACATAGAAAACCGCGATCGAAAAAATCTCACCTGTATACTATCACAAACACTATAATAAATATCACTAGAAACTTGCTGCAATTTTTCCTCGACGGGATGCTTGTCGTTTCTATGCTGAGCCACTTCCTGCAGCCTGATCAACAGCTGCTTGCAGTTCTCCGCGTCTTGAATAACCTCGTTGGCGTGATTGATGTCGTTGTGAGGCGCTATGGAATCGGTACCGAGCGATTTTATAGCGTCTTGTGTTTGAATCACTAGCCTGAAAAACATAATTGTATAGTATTAGTCAGAGGGTTGAAGCTCTGAAAATAAAAACTTCGATTATCAAATATTTACTTCCATGCAAATATGAGTTGTTGCTTTTAACAAATTTCCAAATTGGTTTAGTCTAGAATTGAAATACATCATTTACAAAAAGAAAACTCATAAAAATGATTATATTATATTTCCTAATTTACGTAAATATAAAGCGAATGTAAATCAGGTTGAGAGCACTTTTAAAAATAATTCTCGATATTTTTGAAATCTAGAACTTGATTTCTTGAAATCTGTAAGAATTGTAATTTTACCTCTCCAAAGCTTGTTGTTTAGAAGTAAGCAAAAACCCAGGTTGCAAAGAAACATGTTTGGTCGCTTGCTGCTTAAATGAAACGTTCCTATTCAATAAGTCCTGGATTTTCCGCATCACAGAATCAGTTCTTTCCGTCGAAGCTTTCATGCACGGCGCCACGTCGAATATAGGAAATGGAATGTATTGCAACGTCCTGTAGTGAAAAATATAAAAATATTTTTCATTAATATCAAGCACTAAATCTTGCATTGTAGAACAAAGGTTTATTATTAATTTGTTTTTTACTAAAATGTATATAATGTTGTCGTTTTTATGCGTTAATTATAATTTATACAAATGGAAGAAATGAGTCTTACCTATTACTGTCTAAAGCGTACGCTAGGTCGTGATAACCCTGCAAGGTGATATTATTTCTATCCAAAATAATAGTTTTTAATTTAGCATTTATTTGTAAAGCTTTGGCCAATAATCTAGCACCAGAATCTCCTATAAGATTTCCACTTATATCTGAAATATACAGAAAAAAAGTACATAATATGTGCACCACTTATAATTATTAAGCATTTAGTTATTACATGCTCTTGTGGAATCCCATCTCCGTTACGGACGCGCTTTATGGAGTACAGTCCACTCATTATCTATACTGTTCCTTATACAGAAAGCATAAACCAGTGATATACTTTTGTTAAGACACAAAAATCTATTTGAACCCAAACCTGTTTGCTTCTTTTAAAAACTGTTTGTCTTGTATGTTAGAATCGTAACAAATTTTTAAATTTTACTCCTAGATACGTCACCCCCAACATCTTGATTTGCAACTATCTATTCTTGCATTTAGCTCAACGAAGAAGTGAATTATTTATAAGGGTGTAAGATACCTAAATCTTTTAAAATCACTTTGGCACAGGGTGCCACATAGCTTAAAGTAGTTGTATGAAGATACTTAGCCCATAAAACTTTTGTTTTTGACTGCATGACTTGTGCTCATTTTCATCTTTATTTTGTTTGTTTGTAAACTGATGAATATTTGTATTTGTTAGTTTAAATCTCATTTTACCGTATATCAGTATTATTTCGTAATTTGTATTTTCCCATTTTCTTGGTTTTTTTGAAAATAACGCATATTTTGACTCATTGTGTTAAATTTAGGTATGCCTTCATGCCCTTATAGTATGGTCCCCTCTCATGAGAAACATGAAAGGCGCCCTTAGATCATCTCTTCCTCTGGTTGTTATACCCATGTCATTTGCATATCCTTCCCTATTTGTTTGAAAGGTAGATTGTTTTTTTTTTGACAAAAGTTACTAGTGCCAAAAAGTACAACGTTGGAACAGTAAGAATTCCCAATTCAATAAAAAATGGTTTACACGACATTAGAGGATGAAGGCGTAGCATACGTCTGATAATTCTTTTTTGTGCTATGAATATATTATGTGAAAACTTAGAAGATCCCCAAAAAGCAATGCCATAATTAATCTGGGACTGCACATATGCAAAATAAAAAGTTTGTAAGCTCTGCAAAGATACAATATCTCTAAGACTCCTAATCACAGCGCATGCACTGCTCAGTTTCGACTGGAGATTGAAAATGTGCTGCTCCCTGCTAACATGCACCGACAAGCCAGAGAGCGTCGGCCGAGCCAGCACGACTGAGGTATCGTCAGCATACTGGCAGATCATAGCATCCCCCAGAGAGTCAGGTTGATCGTTCACATACAGCAAAAACAACAGGGGGCCTAGTATTGAACCCGTACGTACAATAGTGGAATTTGAAAAATGATTTCGTCCATTAAGCCTTACATTAACTGACTGCATCCTCTACTAAAGTATTCTTATAGCGAAGTGTAAGTTTGGCCGTTTTGGTGTGTAAAAATGCACCACATTGTTTTGTTTTTAATTTTTGCATTAGCTATTTTGTTATCATTTAACCCCAATTTAAAGTCTGACAAATATTTTTGATAATTCTTTTTCTCTGGTTTGTACTGTTCATACATTTGTGGACTATTTGTTCGTTTATAGAAAATGTACAAATATTTAATGTGATTTGCATAGTTTTTCATTTCCATGTTCACCCAGCAAGGTAGGCTCTTTACTCTGCTTGTGCACATTGGAAAACAGGTGCAAAAATAGTAATGTAATATATCTTTAAACACACTATATTGTTCATTTGGATCTATCTGTACAAATATGTCTCCCCAATTTTCATGTGATAGGGCATTTTGAAAACCTAAAATATTAGAATATCTATAGAATCTTTTTATTTTTTTGTAAAAATCTGTTGTGATTTTTCCCTTGTGTATTCAAAATCCACCCTATAGTATGAAAAACTACTTTATCAATGGGAATGTTACTAATTATATTATCAATTTGAGAATGAAAATTGTTTCCTACTCGAGTAGCTTCAGTAGCATGTGGAACTAAGCTGTAGCTGGAGAGGAGATTCATTAATGTTCTTAAAGTATGACTGGAAAAGTCAATGTTAAAAGTCCCCACATATGATGAGGAATTTACCTGGGTCATAAATTTCATCCAGGAGAATATTGAGTAGGCTGATAAATTCATCAAGGTTAGCCTGTGGAGATCTGTATAGAGATAAAACAATAAAATTATTACATTTAGAACATAGAAATTCTGACTAGGAGAATTCAAAAATTTTATTCATAGGAAGAAGACTTATGTTGATATTCCTACTTCTAAATTCTTCTTTTGCATAGATGCATGTTCCACCTTCTCTAATGTCCACTCTTGACGGGTAACTAGTCTGTAGGGATCCAGGTTAATGCTTTCAATGTCAGAACCTCTTATCCAGTGTTCGGATAAATAGAAAATGTCTGGCTTTTCTTGAGCTAAAAGGACCACCAAGAATTTTTTTGTTTACACTTCTGACATTTAGATGGGCAACACTACATGCTGTGTTTTGTTCTCTATTTCGATGTATTGTTACGTTTTCATTGCTTACCCTAAAAAATTTCTTCCAAGAGCAAAATTGAATCTCAGGAAAGCAACACCACTGGGCCAAAAAGATTCTTGGTAGATCGCTTCCTTTAAATCTGGATCAACTCCAACCATGAAGCATTTTCCTCTGGGAGTAGGGTTTTTAACTAGACACTGCTTAACATCAATTTCTTTACGATTTCCTCTGTAATGCTCTCCTTCACTTTTGATATGAAAAGACATATTTTCTTATTTTTATTAATGGGTTTTATGGCTTCAAAATCTCCAAATTCGTCACTGGATCCCATTTTTTGATTCCGGTTTCGCTTTTTAAACGAGTTTCCTTTCCTTTCGTTGTTTTTATTAACATCGCTTGACGTTTGCGGTAGGGCTGCCGTCATGTTAACTTCATTTCGGAGGCCGCGGCGCTTATGCCGCTGCTGCTTGTACCCATGTACCCATCATTTGGTTCCGCCGAGGTGGGTACCGAGGAAAAACTGTTCTGCTGTTGTGGCCTTGATGATTCGCTGTCTCTTGGAGTATTCTCGGTGTTGTGGTCGCCAGTCGAATGGTTCCGTTTCTCTCGAAGTTTTGGCAACACTGGAGGTCCGGTCGGACCAGCTGTTAACTTCATGGCTGCGGTCAGCTGATTAGATGGCAGGGGCGACTTTTTCTTGGCTGAATATGCCCGGTTTTTCCAATACTGGCAATTTCCATGCAGCAGAGCATTTTGGGGTTCTAGTCCGATAATCATTCTTTTTAGATATACTACTTCAGAAGCGTTATCCTTGGAAATATCGTAGCCTTCCCCATTCCTATTGATTTCGTCAAAATCAATATCAATATGGCCGGTGACTTGGGAATTCACAAGGTCGGCATTAATTTCGGTTTCTGCGGTAATGCATTCGTTTTCACAGCACTTTTTTGATTTTTTTATTGCACACGAGTTATGGAAATACGTAGCACAGTTGTTACATTTAACGCGTTTATTCACCGCGCGACTTTTGCAAAATTTGCAGATCGGTGGTGGATCGACATCATCTCCATTCGCCATCTTGGAATGACTCTATTAATGTAATACAGGGAAATAAACACTTAAATTTCCTAGCATTTACATAGATAAATAGGTAAACATATAAAAATATTAAACCATTTTGCATAACCAATTTCCTGCAGATTTTTTTACATTATAAGACTTTAACATTGATAGCAGTGTCCCTAAAAAATATCTCTCATATATATTCAGCGTAAGCCGACTATGGATTTTTTATATGAATAAAAATAAAGAAGTAAAATTTCTTGTAACATCAGCGCTCACTTACCTAATAATTCTAAAGACTTGTTGTCTCCTAAAGCGTTCAACAGATTAAACAAGTCCCCTCTCAGCCTACAGTCCGGTATGATCAAACTTTGCAAGATACACTCGTCATCTTGTATAATTTGAACGACAGAGTCCATTATCAGCGACATGTGTTTCTTCATGCTACGTCCCATATTCAAGTGTTTTAACGACTTATTTTTACTAATAGCTAAGACTACGTTGCACAAATCCGAATCCATATCTAAAAATATGAAGAACAAGTCGATTAAGCCAACGAATTGTTTTCATTCGCTCCTCAGTGATATGCACCCAAAGTATGGTCTAACTAAAATAAAGCCCTTAAAATATCAATTAGAATACTCATTCATTTTATGCAGTAGTTTAAAAATAAAATCGCAACGCAAATATATATGGTCTTCCGAAAAAGAAATTTGTTGCATTTATATAGATCAAGAAATATCAATTATTTATTAAATAGTATTCTGTATTTGTACACGTGAGTGGGCCCAGATGGTGCCCTCCACACGACCCCTGGCCTATTCATATGGAGGATTCTTTTTTGTTTTGGTTCGGGGAGTGTGCCTGACGAGACTTTATAAAAGTCGAAACCAGTCACAGGTGGTACCTTGAATGTGCCACCCCACCATCCCGGACCTAACTGAAAATCAAGCGTCCATACGAATATTATGGTCTTCCAAAAAAAAATGCTTTTGCACTTTTATTGATATGATATGATGAAAAACTCATGTCACCGACGGGAATCGAACCCGGGGTGCCGTGTCACAAATCGTACCACTGGACCACGAGGGTCTTTGCAAGCAATTTTTTGCTGAAACGTAAATACATGGGTAATTCTATACGTTTGATCAACGCAACGTTGCCAAGAATTGGCAACGTTGCGCTCCCTCCCAGCTGATTTATATTTTATGACTACCGACTACAGGACTCATAAATTCACTGTCTAGTTTAATAAATACTATTGAACTAATTCGCTACTTACTATTATCCGAAATATCAAGACTAGAAATACACCTAACGCCATGAACACAAGATTCTAATACGTGAGCACCGTGACTACCCAGTCCGTTGTTACTTATGTCTAAATTCATTTCTTTGGTAAATTCGTTACAAGCTAGGCCCAATAGTAAATTCCTGAAAGAAAAAAATAATAAATATAAATTACTCTATAACTGTAAAAACAAATAAATTATGTTTAAAATTCAAACAAGCACACACGATGATTTCACGTTTTTTCGTTAAGAATGCTATACCTATTTTTTTTATCTAACCAAATATGAAGGAACATATACTTACTTTAAAGCCTCCTGCGGCAACTTACAATGCGAAATATTCAAATACTTAAGGTTAAGCGTACTACTGAAGAACTGCTTGAACGAAATTGGAGCTTCTTTATTCTTCTTGCTACTGAAGGGGTTCCGCGACATATTGAGATGCACCAGGTTGGTGGTACAGCCCTTAACTAAAGCACCAAAAAGCTAAAAGGGATATTTCAATTTATAAGCAGCCTATACGCTTCGTAATATTATTGGCCTAGTAAACCTTCGACGCAATGAAATACAGAAATATTACTACAATAACTGTGTTCCATACTTTAACCATACAACAATAAAAATAATTATTCAGTTGATTATATTGAACTGGTATTTCTGCATTTAAGAACAAATACAAGGCTCAAAAGAAGTTTCATGTATTTGGAACAAAATTGTTAAGGAGTTACGTTTAGTAACTAAAAAATAGATTTTCAGTTATAGGATTTGATTGATAAAATGAAATTGCCAAATCAAAGTAGGTTGGTTGACATTTACCGGAGGATAGCTTCACCTCAAACCATTATTTTTGTAAGTGAAAACCGTCAGCTAAAAGTATTTCAAGTCATCTCTCTATATTATATATCTATCTATTAATCTCTTTATACATGATTTCCTGAAATAAGTGGACCATATTTTACAATCATAATCTATGGTAAAAATAAGAAAATATTTTCCCCTTAAGGATACTGCGATCCTCGAAAGTGGGATACTTGAAGAAGATTTGCCCCAATGTTTCTGCAACCATGCAAAATAAAAGTAGGATATTTGGTGACTCATAAAATTAAGCGCCGAAGCCAACTTTGCATTTAAAATTTTAAAATTTGCACCACATGCATTACATACAAGGCAACTCCAGTGGAAAAATGCAGCAGTGGTGCACTTAAAATGGCCTCGTGATCAGACAAACCTGCACAAAGAGTGTAACACTAAGTCATCCAAGTTTCATATGCATATGATAATACTGATTGATTCTGGAGTGCTTGCAATAGCATCGAGACATTGAAGCATGAGAAAACATTTAGCAAATTCAAAATATTTTAGGATCCCTCCACAGGAGACCGGCAGAACACTAAATAATTACTCAAGCCTTTCCTAAAAGGTATTTATATCAGAAGTAGATGACCTATATATTATACAGGCTACATACATATTGTATAATTTATTGAATATAAGAGAACAATCAAACTTCGTTTCAACTAATTATATTATAACCATATTTTTGAATAACAGCAAAGGTAAAACCAAAGACATTTAACCTGAAGAGACGGGACAAATGGTTCTTTGTTTTCCCCCAACATTGAGGCACATTCTATGGTCGATAGATGTAGCGTTGCCAAATTTTAAGTTTACGAGTTACTGTACATACTTTTTTCATATTAGGTTATAACACTAAATACTTATTTTCCCCATTTTTGATTCATCAAAAACCGGTTCTGAAGTTCTTACATCTCAATCTGACAATGCCGCTTCCCTTGGTTCCGCCTTGTTTTCCCCCAAAATATTTATAGTATGCACGTAGTAAAGTAACTGCACCAATAGATTGAGAGCATTGGTCGACGACCGACGGCTCTTCCCCATTCGATAACGATAAGTATACTAACTTGGTAACGTTTCAAAACCAGTGAAGGCACTGCTGGAAATATGTTTTAATAGGTATTTAATAGAAGAAAATAGTTATTAAGCTACTTTTAGAATATGTCATTAACCAGATATTTGTCATATTTGTATGTTTTTAAATAAAATTTGTATACTTCAGTTCCTTTTTATTTGTCTCAAAAATAATAATAAGCAATTTATTTTTAGGCTAGCAGTGGTATGATTTAATTTTTCGTTTAACCATTGAGAGCAGAAAAACCCTATGTGTCACAAAAACGTTTAAATCTGGATAAAATTGCGTATTTTTGGTATCTCATAAATTTCGTGTTCAAATTTGAAATTATTCAGGAAATAAGTTTTCGGAAATTTTATTTCATTATTAGCTGCTGAATAGTATATTATGCAATGAGAATTCATTCCAAATGTAAGTTGAATATACTTTTTTCTACGACTGCCCTGAAAATAGACAAAAACGCACTAACAACTGCTCTTGAAAACTGGACATTTCAAACATCGTGTGAAAAGTATACTTTGCACACGACGTGTGCAAAGTAAACTTTTCACATTCACACGCTTATTCGAGTATTTAGATTAAAGGGCTTCGTCTCCGTTTTAGAGCTTCGCCCTCAAAGGTCCCATTACCAGATCTCTACAAAAGGGGGCCCAATTATAGGGCTTCACCCCCCGGGAGCCCCTTTTTGCAAAACTGTAGAAAATGGAACTCTTATACCAGAGGCCCCCTTTTAAGACTTGGAGCCCCATTTTAGGGCTTCGCCCCCGGGGGCTCCATTGCTAAATCTGTAAAAAATGGGACTCCCGAACCATAGGCCCCATTCTAGGGTTTCGCCTCCCTGGGGCCCCATTTTAGGGCTTCGCCCTCGGAGCCTCTTTTCCAAGATATTTGGAAAATAGGGACCCCACTCCGGTGGCCCCATTTTAGGACTGTGCCCCTAGTTATAGTTTAGCGAGAATCTCTTACTCACGTAGCTTCTTTCATTAGGAATAAAATTTTCTGATAAATCAATAATAAAAATGTTTCCCATGTAACATGTAATTTTCTACCACACTCCCAGTGGGGCACCCTGTATGTAGCAGTCGTAGAAAAAGTATGGTGTGCTACACGTGCTGAAAAGACTTTTTACACTCATGAGACTTTATGACACTCGCTTACGGCTCGTGTCACCAAACTGTCTCATTCGTGTGAAAAGTCTTATTTTCAGCACTTGTTGCACAATATACTATTTCTATTTTGGTATCATAAAGAAGTATTTTCGATACGCAAAGTTGTGTCGAAAAGAAGCTCTTTTCGACCATGGCACACTCATTGTACCGTGTTTTCGACACTATTTTTGATGACTGGTTGCTATGATATTAACAAAATTGTGCAATGTCAAAGCTCACTAGTAAATATTTCGATACCGTTTTGAATGGGATTCCTAATAATACATACGTCAAAAGTAACAAGATGGCCGTCCAACTTTTGATCGCGACTTGAATAAATAAATGTTTTTCATTAAAAAACGTGCAAAATAGCACTCCACCAGTTTTGTTTGGTTTCAAATGGACGTTTTAAAGCCTGAATTTGTGCGACGCGAGGCGACCTGTAGTTTTTTTGTATTTCGTGAGTGATTTCCTATAAATATTTTTTATAAACTTTATATCAAAGTAGCGATGGTCTTGCGGTGTGAGGTATGCAAAATCTCCAGCTATTATCATCCGAACCTGAGTTTCCACAAGTAAGTAAAAGTAAATGAAACACAGTAGTACAGTGGGCACCATTTTGTGATGTGATTAATTAATATTTTATAATACTTACCTATGTATGTGATATTAATGGATAATCTGATATGTTTGCAGTCATTTACCAACCTCTATTAAATCATTTTTGAAGTGAATACTTCTTTGGTTTCATCGCAGTGGTTTTGTAAGGACACGGAAAAATTTCGTGACACAGCAAAATAACTATTTTGTGTTAACTAACCTTCAGAACCCATATTTAACCCAAACTAACTCAATCTAACCCACACACTATAAATAAAACATAAATATATTTTAAATAATGCACTCGAATAAATACCATCATTTCAAATTCGTATTCACTTTATTTAAATTATTATTATGATGGACTCACATTTTCAAAGTCTACGTCTATGAACTGTCCTTGCATTCGTTCAGGCGGGGGCGGGCAATACTACATTTAGTAGTGGGGACGAAGTTTGACAAAAGTTTGTACACCATACATAAAAATATAAGGAGGCGGGACAATCGTTTTGTTGATATTTTTGCAAGATTTCGGATTTTTATGAATGAGTTGTCGGGTCTCTTTAGGTTAAATGTTTTTGGGTAAAACACGATTTAATGTAATTTTCATCGCACTCTAGAGCCGTCCCCCAAGGCAAGGCTCTCCCCACCATATCGAACATCAACACTACCATGGCAGAAGTCAAGTTTCATCACCGTGATATTCGTAAAATTCTTAAAGAACTAGATACGCAAAAGCCATCAGGACCGGACGGAATACCTGCCATCGTGTTGAAGAACTGCGCCAACTAACTAACACCTGTTTTTTTCCAGGCTTTTTTCTATGTCTTACTCACAAGGGATTTACCCATCTTCTTGGAAAGTCGCTCGACTGCAAGCTGTTCCCAAAAAAGGCAAGAAAACCACGCCCTCAAACTATCGCCCAATTGCCTTGCTTCCAATAATCTCCAAAGTCATGGAACGTGTAGTCAATCAGCAACTACTCAAGTACCTCGAGAACAACAGAATAATCAGTGATAATCAATACAGCTGTCGCAAAGAGAGATTGACAGGAGATATAATTGACCTATGCCACTCATATATGGAGTAGGGCAATTGAGAACTACTCAATCTCGATTGCGTTAGATATTTCGAAGGCATTCGACAGAGTTTGGCATGACCGATTGCTCAACAAACTACCGTCATTTGGACTGCCAGCCTCTCTCTGCAGCTATCTTACCAATTTCCTTAAGAACCGATCTCTGCACGTTGCAGTTGATGGACACATCTCAGACATATTCACCTTTAACGCGGGCGTGCCTCAGGGCGCAATGCTTTCACCAACTCTGTTCCTCATCTATATTAATGACCTGCTTTTTTATGATTTTTATAAAACCTTATTTCAATATATAAAATACATTTTAACTTAATTCTAGTTCTCTATTGTATGTCATACATTCGGTATTATACCCCATAATATACACTATAACAAGCCTACATATCATACATCATATTATAGCTACCTAATTTATTTATTGTCTCATAGTAAGAGGTAAGGTCGGGTCTAGTTTATTTAATTTAACAATCTGTAGAATCATCGACTCTTTGTAATCGTTTAAAGTGGCAGAGGAACTATTAGTTAACACGTATTGTATGGTTGCCACTACTACAAATAGTACACAGGTGTGTTTATTTCTTGCTGAGACATTTAAACTCAAGCTAATAAGGTCTGAAAGTTTATTCTGTATTTGTGTTATTGTGTTTACTATTCTTAATAGGAGTACCGAGATTAATCTAGCTTGTGAAGTACATAGGAATCTATGAAGCAAATTATCTCTGTTTTTTGCACAAACTTGTCACAGATCAGAGGGCACTTTATTTATCTTTTTAAGATTTACACTAAACGGGTAGACATCGTGAATTATCATATATGCCAGGCTTCTTTTATAATGGTCTAAGATTTTATTATTCAAATTTAGGCAGAGTTGTTTTTGACAAATAGTCGTTAATTCTTTCAAATATATTTGGTGTTTCCCTGTTTTGTTTTAGTAGAACTAAATACATATCTTTGGTTTTTAAATTATCCTTTAGGAGAAACTCTTGAGGTAAATAAGCTGCTTCTTTTACGAAGCGTCTTATGTGGCGAAAGTCACAAGAAAAGAAATAGGGGTTAGGGGGTTTTTGTTATATGTGAAAAATGTATATACAGGGTTATACCATTTTTAATGTTAGAGTAAGTATTTTTGATCGAAAGAGCATTACATTTCATCCAAGGGTCGATTAAAGCCAGTCCGCCCTCATGCTTTGGTCGAATTAATGTTGTCCTTGCAACGTTTAAACTGCTGTTGCGCCACATTAGCCATCCACACATAGTAGCAAGTCTCTCAGCTACTCCCACCGGAATTGGCAACACCTGCGCCAAAAACCAAATTCCCGACAGAGCGTACATGTTTATAAAGGTAATTCTTTGTATAAGACTTAGATCTCGGTCAATGTTTGCCATAATTACATTACGAACCTTGTTGTTATACCAGTTGTTTTTAATCATACAGTGTACTGTAGTATAAAAATATATCCCCAAAATCTTAATTTTTTCTGATATTTTAAACCAGTCAAATTGTCGATTTCTAAATGTATGCTTGATTATTGGTCCTAACTCAATAGCTTCGCATTTATTTAGATTTAAAACAGCACCGCTGTATTTACAGTATATATCGATTTGTCTTTTACTTAACTCTAATTCGTTGAGAGGGCTTACAGTTAGGCTTATGTCATCAGCATAAGCGTAAACCTGTATATTATTGTGTTTAAAGAGACAAATCAGGGTTTCGATAACCAAAACAAATAGTAGCATAGACAAGGGACAGCCCTGTCCCTTGTCTATGCTAATCCTCTCTATGAGGATTTCACGGTTGTGCTGTTTGTTTACCTTTACTATAGAACGGGCTCCGTTGTATAGAGATTTTAGAATGTTAATGATCTGATTATCAAAGTTATATTTAGCCATTGTAAGCCAAAGGAAATCGTGAGAGATCCGATCAAAGGCATGGTCGAAATCAAGACCTACGAGTAGGTTGTGTGTCTTGTTCGCTGTTGTGCTAGCCACAGTATCTCTAAGATTGCATAACGAAACAAATATGTTTTTTTTTGCTGATACATGTTTGACAGTTTGATATAAAAGATTCAAGATGGGGACTTAACCTTGTTTTAAGCATCTCCATTTACAGTATAGTCTGTGATGTGATATCGGCCTATAATCATTAAGATTAGTTGGATTTGTTATTTTTGGAACCATACCGATAACACCCTTTTTAAAAGTAGCGGGGATGAGGGCACCATTGTGTATTTCATTAATTAGGATTTCAGTTTTAATTGTGTTCCAAAAGTATACGTAAGACTCGGGGGTTAGACCATCGGGTCCTGAAGATTTGTTTATTGGAATATTCTTAAGAATGTTTTTTTATTTCACCCTCAAGAATTTCCGCCTTTAACTCGGTATTACCATCATCTGAAATTGTATTTTGAAACGCTTGCTGTGGAAATTCAGCGTAATTTGGGGATTCACTTGGTTTTTTGTACAGTTCTTGAAAACACCATCAGCTATTTTATTTTTATCCCTAATGCATTCACCATCAATACAGATTTTATCTATTGATTTTTTATGAATTAATTTATTTTCCTTATTCAGATGAAATAAAGAAAAATTTTCGTTTTCAATCTGTTTATAGTACCTACCCCTGATCTTTGCCCCTTCTAGATGAGATCTTTGTCCTTTTAAAATAAGCGCTTTTTTATTTCTGAAAAGGTAGTTGCATTGTAATTTTCTGAATCCATTAGCTCTTTTAAGCATCGCGTAAAAAAGTCTACTCCATTAAAAAAAATCAATTTTGGGTTTTACATATGTACACCACCATTCCAACACTGAACGATGTCGTGTTTTGAATTTTATCCAATTAATCCAATTATTTTTAAACAAATCGATGCTTTCTTTATATAAAAGAACGGAGCTATTAAGTTTCAAAAAATTTCTACGTTTAAAAAATTCGGTATTGTCACCGTATCGAAACTTCTGAATAAAAAGTAATGCTCGGTGATCTGAAAAAGCAACTGGGATCAATTTTACGTCGCTTAAGCGTTCGGAATTATTCTTTGGCATATAAAATATATCTAACCTAGAGGCAGAGTTTGAGTGAAAATATGTATAGCCAGGAGCATTTCCCTTTTTGTAAGACCAGACGTATAGTAACTCGAAAGTTGATATAATTTGTTTTAGGCCCCTAGAGTCGTTTAAAGTTTGACTGTTCGAATCCCTCTGTGATAGTGTACAGTTAAATCACCCCCAATAAGAAACGAATGATCATGTTTACAGTTTTTCAAATGACAGTACCTTTGTCTCCCACTTTAGATCAGAAAAACCTTTACAAGCGACTGAGACTTGTCACCGTAGACAGGAGCAGATTACAGCAATTAATCAAGACCTGGAGAAAGTTCAACCTTGAGGCCACAGAAATTTGCTCCAGTTCAATGCAGCAGACACGAGCAGCCACGTTTACCAAGAGGGCCAATACGGCGGGTCCTGACATCATTATGGCAGGATCGACCATTTCTTCATCCTCGCCAATCGGACTGCTGGGTGTCTCGGTCAACAGTAATATGTCCTGGCATGATCACGTTGCTAACATCGAAAAATCAGCCTTCCATAAGCGTAGTGCGCTATTTCGCAACAAAAAACTGTATACAACGCAGCAGTTGCTTCTTGCTCTACAAAGCGCAAAT
Source organism: Pissodes strobi (assembly GCA_016904865.1). NCBI lineage: Eukaryota > Metazoa > Arthropoda > Insecta > Coleoptera > Curculionidae > Pissodes > Pissodes strobi. The sequence goes on from MU182100.1 coordinate 685,649, forward strand.
AAGACCGTGTTTAGAATATTGCTCACACATCTGGGGTGCCGCACCAAAGCACACCCTAAAGCTACTGGATTCCATTCAGAAGAGAGCTGTGCATCTCGTCGGCGACCCGGAGTTGACCCGGAATCTGGATAGTCTGGAACACCGCAGACATGTGGCCGAGATGTCCCTGTTTTACAGATACTTTCACGGCAGATATTCCCAGGATTTGGCCCGCCTCATCCCAGGTAACGCCTGCCAAACAATCACGACAGACGGCAAGAGCGCACCAGCTTGTCGTACAACTGGAAACACGTAGAACATCGCTTTACAAGAACTCCTTTCTCTGGCGCATTGCATCACTGTGGAACTCACTCCCAGGACATCTGTGTCCCCCTAATTAGAACCTACAACTATTCAAGAACCGTGTCAATCAATATCTTCGCAGACACACCGCTCGTCGAGCGCCATAGGATCTCCCTTTAGTGTGTGTGCCACTGCCATAAAAAAATCTTAAATCTAGCGCTCATATATTTATTCAGGTATATTTGTTTACCAAAGCCATCAGTCAGGGATACAATGTTATTAGTTGTTTAACTTTAGGTTTCATAAAATTGACATTGGTGGCATTTTCATTTCCGTTAAATTGTGACTTTTTGTTCTGTCCTTGTAGCTCTTTGTCTTCACTCTCTGCAGCCTGTGTAGTTAAACTTTGAACTTTAATTCAATTTTTCTATTTCCAAATAATAAGCTTGGTTTTCACTTTCCCAGGTTGTTTATTGATGATACAATTGTGTTTCTGTTCATATTATTTACTTATTTACGGACTTAATGTATGTGAAGTATAGTTCCCAGAGTGAGCAAAAATATCTGAGTTCAGTAAAGTATTCTAGTTTAATAGATCGCAATAGTCACTCTGTAATTTTTGCACCACTTCCAATTTATTATTCAAACTTCCTATCATCTTTTACCCCCAGCTTCGTACACTTCATCTGCAAAATCGTGGGCATTCTTGTGTTACTTTTGTAGTGTTTGCATTATTTTAAGCTCCTTTTTTAGGGTCGATATATCCTGCTATAGAAGAGACAGCATTTTCCCTTTCTAAGACTTCATATTGTTCATCTTTTTCTTGAATCTGGTATTTGAGGTCAATATGTTCTTTTTATAAGTTGTCCAGCTCTTGAAATAGCTCAGTCAATTCCAAGTTAGAGGCGCCTTCCTGCACTCTTCCGAGCAATAAATTGTACGTTTATTTGCTTTATGTGCTTTTTAAAGTCACGTTCCAGACAACTAAGATGATATACATTTACAACACATGGAAAACAGTAAAAGCTAGTACTTAATGTTTAATTTGTGCAGCACCTGAATCTTGATATACAAGAAAAATATGACAGAAAAAAAACACAGAAAATAATAACGAATACAAAGTACTTACATTCTCGAGAATAATATCAGTGGAAGAAATATCTATGTGTTGAAGAGCATTTGATTGGGAAAAGAAATGGTGTAAATGCTGAAAAAAAAAGAAATATCTTAGACCTTAATGTAATCCAGGCATCGTTCAACCAAGATAACTTCTGAGACTATCACATGAAGGGTGATATGAACATGTTTGGACAGAATTAGATGGTATCGACAAACAATATTTTTTTAAATTCATACCCTAAATAAGATTTTTATTCCTGGTTCTAAGAAAAGCCGTTTTCTTGCTTAGGCATACTGAAACGAAGCAGCCATGTTTTCTGATATTCAGGCTTTATTTTAAAAGTTTTGAGCATTTTCGATTGCGCAACTTCGATCCCTGTATGTATATCTGCGTAAAGTTCTATCTTGACCGAACGATCCTATACAGGGTTACTGAAATAGTAAGTATCGTAGATTTACTTACACCAATATCGTCCTTAAGGTTATTTCCGCTCAAATTGAGGTAGGTCAGCGTGTTGAAGTTCGCCGCATTCAAACAGAGAGCATTCGCAACGTTGTTCGCACCCTTCGAACTTAAACCGCAATGGGACACGTTGATGTGAACCACGCCCTTACTCAGTCTGTTGATACATTGTCCCAGATATGAAGCGCCTAGGATTACATAATATAGCCTTGCGTTTATTATAAATCGCTAACATATTAATTATTATCATTCACGTAATATATAGAGTATAAATATCAAGGAAGAAGAAAATAAGCTACTTATAACAATTTTATTTGGCAACTAAATGAGACCATTTTTGTCCTGTAAAACGATGGAATAGTTGAGAACTGGAGTTAAATTATTCAGCCATAATTCTATTTATAAATTTTAAACTATTTGAAACTTATTACAAGAAAAATTTACCTTTATCTTCTATAGGATTATGACTCAAATCCACAGTATGTAGCGCGGACACCGGGTTTACTTTAAGCGTGTTCGACAGTTTGTTCACGAAGTCCGCCTTGAGACCCAAATTGTCCAGGTATAACTCCTCCAAGTTCAAAGACTTGCGCAGAACGTGCAAGATCTTGTCCAAATTGTCGTGAGACAGTTTCACCTGGTTCGCGCGCAGTTTCGTGAACCACGTGTTGTACTCGAGGGCGTTTATGATGGGTATCAAATCTCTGAAAGAAGTAATTGTATAGAAAAAACAATAATTTTGTTTTAAGACGATACGAATATTTTATTAAAAAGATTCCTTCTTTTAACGGGTTCCCCAAATAGGAACCTTAGAACTAACTTGGTCTATATTTTAATGCTCTCTGGTCATAGATAGAAATTCTTTTGAATATATGAAAGTCTGGTTTTCTCCGTTTTAAATTATAAACCGTGCGCTGCGATGATGACGCGGAGAGAGTACTTAAAACATGCATTTCAGCTTCTACGAAATTGTTTTACCAGCTAGAATTCTATAACACTCGCCTAGAAAACACCATAAACTTAAGGGCGAGCGGTCAGGACGATGCACGCTATCACTTCTCGACTAACAGAGTCCTGGAAGCTTTAGTATCTCTCTAATCTACGGTAGAGTATTCATATTTATAAATAAATAAATTCCTCGACTTACTTTTGATCTAGGTACTCGAAATCCTTTAAGCTGAGCTCCCTGGTGTTCAAAGAAAAATAAATATTGTCCACATCCCAAGCTACTTCTTCTCGATACGTCATACCGTGGTAGTCGCAGTAACAGGCGTATTGAGCCGAAAATCCGCCGCACGGTCCTACCTCTCTCCGACTACTGGCTATGGCTTCGAGATCCCTTAATTGTTGAAGCCTTGAACTCGGAATAACCTCGATCTGAAAAATAATTATATTCGTAAGTATTTCATTACACTATAATTCAGCAAACTTGTCACTTGAAACAACAATTTGAATATGTATAGTAATTTTTCAAATTAAACCGCGGCAACCGAGAGAGTCTCACCTTTCTAATAATATGCTGCAACGGTACAGTAGGAAATATATTTCTAATCGCATTATTAAGGGCCCCGATCATGTTATCCACTTCAGTACTGCAGGTGGAATCCTCTCCGGCCAGAAAAGAGTACACCTTGTCGTTTATCATCAGGCTGAGGTGGTTGCCCCTTTTGCTCTCCAGCGCTTGTATTTCCAAATAGTGGAAATGACAGTCGATCTGAAACAAGTGTAATGAAGAACCAGGAACTATGGAATTTTATATTATTATTATAACTGGGAAAAATCTTAACAATAATTACAGATAATGTAAAATGAAAAAGCGACGAGTGCCCAAAAACAATTACAAAATGACATTTCCTCTGATTAACAACCCATATACCTCATTACTAACTCATTACAATCAACTAGCATTATCTTGAAATATAAATGATCTTCTTTCTCTGATTTTACAAATCATTTAATAAAGGCTTTTTCATTATTTGAACCAAATCAAATAAAAAATGTTTTAATGTTTCAAAAAAATGTACAATAAAGTTTGCCTAGGGACTCTGTCCTTGTCACAATTAAATTATAGTTACATCTAAAATCATTCTAAAAATACAAGTGCTTAATTGGCACATTTTGAAAGGACACTCGTGATAACAATATATCACAAATAAATTTGTTAGTATATTGCAGGACTGTATAAGTAGAGCAACTAAAACTTTCAAAATTTCAAATAAAAATTTACGAATAAAACCTTGGGTAACAAAAGGTGTACTAACACCAATTCGCCAAAGGGACAAACTTAAAAAAAATTCCGCAAAAGATCCTAGTAGTATGATTGCTTTAAATAATTTTAAGCAGTATCGTAACAATTTAACTAAGATTATTAAGCAAGCTAAAAACTGGCATTATAAGAATCAGCTTGAAATGAGCACGAATGGTCCTAAAAAAAAACATGGTCGGTACTAAGGGATGCATCATATAAAATTTATAAATGGTTCCTCAGGAAATGACTTAACAGAACCCAGAGAAATTTAAAATGAATTTAACAACTTTTTCTGTAATGTGGGAAAAAAATTGGCAGCTAAAATTCATAGTGGGGCTCCAAATCGAAGGTTTAAAGTCAAACGATAGCTCCATTTTTCTTAGGAAGGTTACAGATCTTGATATAGCCGAAGCAATAAATTCTTTAAAAAATATCAATTCCTCAGGTGAGGATGGTATTACCCCATATATATTTAAATATTTTAACACACAACTCATCTCTCCACTAAAATACTTAGTTAATTCTATATTTACTACAGGGATCTTCCCAAAAAAATCTAAAACTTCGGTTGTAGTACCCCTACATAAAGCTGGAAATAAAAAAGATAAAAACAATTACAGACCCATTGCCTTAACCAGTAGTATCTCAAAGGTTCTGGAAAAATATATGTAAAGATTATGTCGCTTTCTAGAAAAATTTAAAATCATTTCTACAAGCCAGTATGGCTTTAAGGAAAAAATGTCTACTGAAAATGCTACTATGGAGGTCACCAATTTCATAATTAATAGCTTTGAAACGAGCCTCAAGCCGCTAGTAATATTCCTAGATTTGTCTAAAGCGTTCGATACTGTGGCACACCAGATTCTACTAGAGACGTTGTAACAAATTGGTATTAGAGGCGTTGCCTTGCAGTTGTTTAAAACTTATTTGATTGAAAGAACTCAAAAAGTCAAAATAGGTACCACCTTTAGTGATTTAGAGGAAGTGGATTTTGGAGTGCCACAGGGGACTGTACTCGGACCAATACTGTTCTCTATTTATGTAAATGGTATTTTTGATGTCATAGATCAGTCCCAAATTGTTAGTTTTGCGGATGACACTGCTATCCTTGTTAGGGATGAGACTTGGGACTTGACATTTGTTAAGGCTGAGAATGCTCTTACTAAGGCAAAATCGTGGTTTGACCATAGTTTACTTACAGTTAATATAGATAAGTCTATCTTTGTGACCTTCTCTATCAGTGGTGGGGGTGTACCCGCTCGTGACTATTTGACTATTCATTCATCAAAGTGTAATGTGAATACTACAAACTGTGACTGCGAGTGGAGGCTGTACTCCAGAAGCAGTGCTAAATATCTAGGCATTTTTTGACCAATTTCTTCGATGGGATACTCACTGTGAGTACGTCACGAACAAGTTGCGTAAACTGATATATAAATTCTACCAGCAGCGGCAGATATTGAGTCTGAAAGTTATAAAATGCATCTATCTTGCACTTGTAGAATCAGTATTAAATTATGCAGTAGTTTCGTGGGGTGCAGCATCCAAAACCTACTTAGACTCGGTAATAATTACACATAAATATCTTATAAAAATAACTTCATTGAAACATAAACTTTTTCAACCGATTTGTTATTTAGGGAATCAGGGTTTTTAAATATCAGACAATTATACCTAAAAAGTGTAATGAGGTACTCGCTAGAAAATGACACATTTTTGAAATATGTTTGCTACTCAATAAATACAAGATCAGTTAGTAATAAAAACCTTGAAATATAAAAATGCAATTTCTCAAAGGTACCAATGTTTTGTGGCTCCAAAAATTTGGAATATGCTGCCAACCAATATAAAAAACAAAATAATGTCAAGCAATAATATTGACAAAAAGGTTGAGTGTATAATAAACTGGATAAAGGATCACTATACTGACATTGGCAACATGTTTCAATGGATTTGACATATCAACTTACCAGTCTTTGTTTTATTTATTAATTAAAAAAGAAATAAAAACAAAAAAAATAAAACATTTATATGACTGATTAAAATAAGTTAAGATTTTGGTAAGAGGAAAATTATTGGCCAATATGCACACACAAGCCCGCCTGGGGCTCATTGTGCATAATTTGAATAAAAATTTAGATTGTTTCATTATTTAATTGCGACATGTATGATTGTAAAAAAGAAATAAATTACTTTGTATTTAACATGTATATATCTGTAGCAAAGAATTGTATTGTAATATTGAAACATGTACTACATGTATTATGTAAAAAATAAATAAATAAATATATTAAACATACTTGGTCGCCTTATTCGTAACAGTAACCCTGCCGGTCAGCACAATACATTGAGCAATGGAGCACACAACCTCCATCAATATAATTGCTACAACATACCCTCACCTTTGTTAGTATGTGGGTAACTTACAAACTTGAATATATTAATATTTACATATTTTATATCCGATGGAATACTAATATAGTTCTTCATACCCTGGAAGGGTATAGAACTTCCTCGAGCACCCGCCCTTACGTAAAATAAATCAATATTGTTGCAGTGCCTAGTAACATGCTCGTGGCCATCACTTTTATAACCATCAATATTCGAATGTCTATTGTCATTCACAGTTGCATGTATAAAAATAACATTAGAATTTTCAGCTTCGTTAGGGTCACTAAACTAGCACTTGTGCTGTTTACACACTGGAGCCAGAGCCGAAGGGGCTCTACTTTCTCAAAAATTGTAAATAGAGGTGAAGACAAAGGCAAACATTTGTAAGGTAAACATGAATCCTCCACAACAATATAGAACATATCTACATTAAAATCCTTATACAAAATCATCATTGAAAGCCGCCCATCCAGAGAATAAGCATTTTTAGAGTCCCATATTGAAGAGTTTCCAAGGGCATAAGCAATGATTTAGATGCAGAACCCCATATAATGGCTAAGTAAGAGAAATGAAAATGTATCATTGAAAAATCAATAGATCTTAAAAGTTGTTTGGGAATTTTTTTAAAAATACCCGTTGGAACAACTATTTTTTTCTTAATATCTTCGATATGGTCACTATATGTGTGAGCACCATCAATTTATTAGTCCCTAAAACTGAATATATTTACTTTTTGTCAGTCATTCTGAAGTTTAATTTGATACACATTACCAACTCTTCGTCCCACATTTAAAATTGTTGTTTGTGTTGAGTTAGCCATTGTTGAATCTCGATCATATTTGATTCAATGTGATTGTGGATGACTTCCTCAGTATCCAATATGTATAGAATAGTAGTACCATCAGCATACAGGTGCATGTAAACAGGGATAAGTGTCTGACCTAAGATCGATCCTTGAGTTACTCCATAACTTATTTTGCCGCTATACTTGTAATACCATCAGTATTGACTTTTTGTGTTCGCGAAGCCAGATAATTCCCAAACCAGTTTAAAGTTACATCATGCACACATACAGTGTGTCCAAAAAAGTATGCAACATATGGGAAACTTCTTTATTATTGGATTCTCAGAAAATTTTATTCTTCATAAAAGTTGGTGCTTGCCCTAAAACAGTAAACGAGTATTTCAAATTTTACGTACTGCTTTTAGTGCGGACGCAAATGTCATTTTTCCGAAATCACGTCAAGAGTAAAGTACCTTAATTTATAAAGATACAGCAAAATCTCATAAGGAAAAGTTCTTCCAAATTAGAAAAGTAATCTAAATATGAAATTTGAGTTAAGTACATCAATTTTTAATTTCCCATTTTTTTCTAGAATTTATCCTCAAACGTTACGCCATCGGTGAATGCTTTGTTCTTTTGTTATTAGTGTACTTGCCAAGCAACTTCAACATTTATTTAATGTAGATATTAGTTACATAGTTGCATAATGTTTTAGTTTTTACAGAGATAAAAGCCAGTTTAGGGATCAGTGTGTTGCAAACACATTTAAACAATTTTGGTCCAAAATAATTGTCCACAATAATTATTACAAAATACAATTGGAATGACTGACCCAATAATTAATTTCATATGTCAGAGCGAAGTAAAATTATTGCTATTTAATTGTTTTTATTCCAAATGCATGGCCTACTCTTCAAGACCAAATATTTTAAATGGCTTTTTAGGATACTTGGGCATATTTTACTCATCGGGTGCAAAAGATAAATAAATTATTAGTTGTTTTACATGAAATGAAGAGTTGGGTCTATTCATAATTTTGAGTGGAAAATTTTTTGAATCAAATGTGTTTAAATGTGTTTGCAACACACTGATACCTAAACTGGCTATTATCTCTGGAAAAACTGCAACATTATGCAACTATGTAACTAATTTCCATCTTAAATAATTTTTGAAGTTACTTGGCAAGTATGCTAATAACAAAATAACAAAACATTCTCCAGTGGAGTAACGTTTAAGAAAAAATCGAGAAAAAAAAGAAAAATTAAAAGTTGATGTACTTAACCCAAATTTCATATTTAGATTACTTTTTTAATTTGGAAGAACTTTTCCTTATAAGATTTTGCTGTATCTTTATAAATTAAGGTACTTTACTCTTGACGCGATTTCGGAAAAATGATATTTGCACCCGCACTAAAAGCAGTACGGAAAATTTGAAATACTCATTTACTGAGGGCAAGCACCAACTTTTATCAAGAATAAAATTTTCTGAGAAACCAATAATAAAAAAGTTTCCCATATGTTGCATACTTTTTTGGACACACTGTATACGTTTTTCTACAGCCGCGCGCAAAATAACTAAATACTAAATTCAAATGAAATCGCAAAATCAACTAATGCCGTGGATCCTTATTTTGCGCTCTAGCGCGAACATGGAAAAGGAAATTCTCGGTTTTTCCGTCTAGTGTGCTGAATGGTCATGGAAACCGAAGATAAATAAATGACAGTCGTGCGTTTGTTACAGTTTGTTGCTGGCAATCCTGTTCTAAATATGCCCGAAGCCCGAACATAATATGTCAAAACTGACAGTCATTCGCAAATTTCAGAATAAGTATAGAGAAAAATGTGCATTTAATTTTAAAAAATGCGGCTGTAGAAAAAGTTCTGTGTGTTTTTCGAGCGCAAAGTAAGATTGCCGGTTTCGAAAGATTACTGCGCTCCGATACGCGTCGCGCAGTAACATTCTTTCTCAAGCGGCAATCCGTTACTTTGCGCTCTAAATACACAAATAACTATTAACTTTGGACAGAAGTATTGACGGTCTTACAAAGATCAAGAGACACAAGCACACATTTTCTTCTTTGTCACATGTCATTTGTATCTTGGAGATCGAATCTGCTACTGCAGAACTTGTGTCGCTCGATCTTCGAAGCCATACTGTCACATGCAAAAAAAACCATATTATCCAAATACATTATCAGTCTGTCACTTACAACCCTCAGATTTTGCAGAGTCCTGCAGGTAACACCGATACCGATCCATAATTAGAAAAGTGTTCCTTATCGCTGCTCTTATACACATGCCTCTCACTGGCAAGTTTGATGCCCTTCGGCGCTTCACCTGTTTTCATCGATTAATTTATCTTCTTACACAAAATTGTCACAAGTGCGCACTTGCACTTTTTCACAGTTGAAGCATCCATATGCGGTCCAATCCAGGCGCCTTCGCTGTAGTAGTAGTAGTAGTAGTAATGTGCTTTAATTGTCCAAAAAGATTACACACATTTCTTATTGACAAAGCTGTATGCAAACCACCAATCAACAATCCCCTCCACCTCAAATGGACGTACTTCTTAGAAATGTAGTCTAGTATTAGAGCTGGTCTCATTTGCCATGTGTATGGATAGGTCTGCCAATTTGGAAGCGAATTCTTCTCCGACTGTGATAAAGTATTGACTGTAGTCTTAATTCCATCCTCGTTAACAACTGCCTGGATCCTCTCAGTGTTACTACGCTCACTTTTCATAACAAAATCAATGAGATGCCATGTTTTCATGACATCACCATTTCCCCCGCTGAAATTTTTCATTGTAAAATCTACTTTTTGCAAATTTTATTTGGTTTTTTACTTCTTTAATAATAGCTGTATGTTTTATTTGTAAGGAAATCATTTTCTGGATATGGTTTGTTTCTTACAGTAGTAATCCCGTTTTCTAATTGGTGAGTAGACTTATGCAGTAGACCAAGGCTTTGAATTTTTTCTATGTCTATTCCTTAGATTCAAAAAGGCAGTGCTATCCTGAACACATTTGACTATAAGATCATAAAAATACAAGGATCATAATTATGTCAACACTCCTTATGCCTTCACAGTTTATTTCTTTTTTGCATAAAAATATTTGTAGTTTTGGTCCCTTATTTACCTTGGTATTCGCAGTATCTTCACTTCATGATCACTTTTGGAATTACTAATCACAATAACAGCCAATTTAGTTCGGATATATTCATTCGTAAGAATGTGATCTATTAGTGTGCGCCAGTTTGTGCCATTATGAGTTGGTATTCTCTCACTACAAATATTCCAGTATTTAATAAAATATTGATGTTAATGTCACCGAAGATCCAGGATTTATTATTGCCCATATTTGAAATTTCATCAATAATGAACAGGGTGCCTTGTTGATGGTTGTTGGGTGGCTTACAGATTGCTTCAATAACTCTGCTAATGCACCAAACCTACACCAGAAGATAGGACATATTATTCTCACTTACTGTCCTCAAAGTCAGTCCATCCTTCACAAAAATAGAAGCTCCCCCTCCTCGTGTGCTTCTGCAGGCATAAATAGCTTGGCATCCAAGTAAAACCTTTTTTCTCAAGTTTCACTTATCACAATTAACTCGATGTTATGTTGTATGTAATGCTTGTCACCACAGTTGATTAGGTTTTGTTCCCAAAACAGAAGCTTTTTGATAAATGCTAAAGGGGGACTTACTAAAGTCACGATTTTAAGCAAAGCCGTGCAAACAGGCATTAAAAACTCTCGTTTTCGTTTTCTCAGCTTAGGTTAAAATCGAGAGTGACTAGGTTCCGGCTTCTGTCAAGACTGATTCTTCATATCAATACAGCAAAATAATGGATATCGCTTAAAAACTTTACAAAAAGGTAAATTTGCTCTTCAAACTGAAAATGCGGGACATTTTGCGAGATGCATGAAATGCTGGACAGCTTACGAAAAGAAAGGACGATCCCGCAAAATGCGGGAACGTTTGGCCACCTTACTTCTGTGAAGTATTGTTCTTGCCATGAAATGGAAATGGTATGTCTTCACTTTCTTACTACTGCTTGGCATTTTTTACTTCTCTAGTAACCCGTAACCCCACTACTTGACGTTGATTATTCGCCGTTCAGTTTTAGACTGAGTGCATGCAATGTCGCCGCGTAATGCGTATTTATCCAGTTCAAAGCAACCTAGCCCAGATTGTTCTCGAGTAATAGAGCGCTGGTCGGTTCTAGCATGGTGACATAGCGAAAGACATCTATATCGTACCTAGGTGGGTACAGTCACTGTACTCCAGTGTAGAAATATCCAGGTTAATATATATGGAAAACTAAATGCATGGATTACCATTAGTTAACTACTATATTTCCTTACCTTGGTTGGCACTTTTGCAGTGAGCAGTAGAATTCTGCATGGCGAGAACACCTAGAAAATAGTAAGTTATGTGTTTAGCAATTACACATTAAAAACACAAAAATAACATGACAGTTAATTAAAGTGACTAAGGAGTACTAAATAATTATCAAATAAATATAAATTATGAGAAGTGTATTTTAAAATCACAAAACACATGGAAGAACAACTTTTAAGATTGCCATGTAAAGGTTTTTAACTTTGCATCAAAAATACTAGTTCACAAAGGAACAAATACAAATACAAATATTTTATTGATGTCGATTACAAAAAAAGTATCACACAAGTCAACAGGTATATCAGAATTAAAAATTTTAGAATACTGGTCGATACTAAAAATAAAAGGTTACATTTTTTTAAAAGCTACACATAATATTACATTAGAACACATCAAACCCGGACATTACATATTTGCTAAGATATTCCTATCACAGTTTAAAAACTCTTCTACTGAATAAAAAGCCCTATCTAAGAGAAATCTTTTTACTCGTTCCTTAAAATTTTTCAATGGCAGACTCCTAATAGTCTCTGTAAGCCTATTAAAGAATTTTATTCCCAAGAAACCCGGACCACCCTGGCACTGCTTTAATTTACGAAATGCCACATCCAGATCACACCTTATCCTTGTGTCATGGTTGTGTATGTCCTTACGTGATTTATATTGGTCCAAGTGCGACCTGACATGCAGCAGGTTTTCGAGAACGTAGACAGAGGGAAAGGTAAGAATGCCATGAGAGCGAAAGGCATATCTGCAGTCATCCCTATGCTTAAGTCCCGATACAATTCTAACTGCTCTTCTTTGAAGGGCAAATACTCTTGTCGTATGTGGTGAGTGGCACCATGCAATAATTCCGTATGAAAGAACGGAGTGAACAAGCGCAAAATATGCAGTTCTGTTAAGAGACATGAGCTCAATCCTCGCAGAGCAAAAGCACCTCTCCCGACTCTACCCGAAACATAGTCAATGTGAGCATCAAATTTGAGTTTGCTGTCAATCAGGATGCCCAGAAATTTAACTTGTTCTTTAACGTTACACAATTCAGGCATCTCCTTAAGTGTGAAAATCATTTTTTCAGTTTCAGTTTTATCCTCATTGAGCAGTAGTTTGTTTGCCTTGAACCAATCTTCTGCCCTCGATTGTACCACGCCCAGAGCCCCCAATGCTTGCTCCAGGGTACTCCCATTACAGGAAAGTGAAGTGTCGTCTGCAAAGAGAGTAATTGTGGCAGTGGTATCCATTAATGGTAAATCATTAATATGGCACTCCCAATTCCACCTCTCTCTCTCCCCAGACGAAACACCACCCGCACCCACAACTTAAGTTCTATGCTCCAGGTAAGATGTCAATAGCTCACAGCTTACACAGAAGAATAGCAGGCGTGACACAATCGAAAGCTTTACTAAGGTCACAAAAGCTTGCGGAATCGTATTTTTGTCCCTCAAATGACTCGCTAATGCAGGAAATGAGATTAGAAATAAGATGTACCTTTACCCTTCCTAAAACCAAATTGATTGTTGAAGAGATCATTACCCTCGAAAAATGCTACTATCTTGTTTGCCATACATTTTTCTATGATGCTAGAGAACACAGGCAGAAGAGATATTGGTCGGTAGTTTGAGGGTCGGGTTCTGTCACCTTTTTTATGTTTTGGAACCACCCTTGCCTTTTTAAGTATTGTGGGATTTTTTTTTTCATAAAACATAAGTGTATTAATTTAACCAGTGGTATATATATAATGTTTTTTATATTATTTATTAACCTTACACTAAATCCATAGAGATCTTTACTATTTTTATTCTTTAAATTACTAATAATGTCCCTTACTTCGACAAAAGATGATACCTCAGCAAACAGGAATTCCGGACAGGACAGTCTATCAGTGACATAGTGAATAGAGTCAGTGTCGGTAACTCCGACATCACTCACTAATCTGCCTGCAGCTGTGGCAAAATAGTCGTTACAATCCTGCGGTGATATAGGGGCTCCAGCACAGCCCCCATCCCCCCCAGAACGAAACCGACCAATTATCTGCCACCTTGTTTTAACTGGGTTTGTAGATGTATATATCATAGTGGCATTATGCTTTTTTTGCTACTTTTATAGCTTCTTGATATCTTACTTTTAGTTTTTTAACTTCCGTTGTAGCAAACATTGATCTATTCAGCCTACAGAGTTCCTCTAAAAACTTTATAGTTTCTCTCATATATTTCAGGCCATTATTGAACCAACCAACATCCCTCGGCCCATTTAAGTGCACAGCATAAGACCTTTCTGGAAATGACTGCCGGTATACCCCGAATTACCCACTCTAACATGCTCATAAAAATTTTTTAAAAATATTAAATTTAGTACTAACATCAATATGTTCAGTACTTATAAATTCAAATGAATAGCTGTTTACCTTGTTATAAAATTGTACTTGCTATGTTATATTACAATTATATATAAAACATATCAGAAATAAATTGGGTCTAGGATGCAGGACTGTGTTGATAAAGACTTACAAATAATTAAAATGGTTTCTCATGAATTAATATATTACAAAACACTGTAGATTGAAAATACTGTTTAAATGTCTCATGGGCAAGTTCATATTCGTTTTTGACAATATATTAAATGCTAAATGGCTCTTGAAGTTTTATCATATTAAGCAGTGATAAGAACTGACTGAATATAGGCCTTATTCAAAATCAAATCAGATAAAACATGTATTATAAGTATATCAAAAGTAAATCCTACTCGCTGACAAAGCATCTTAATGATAAACAATATAAGTTCACAATAAAAATTCACACATTTAAATCTAACAGGTTAGAAAAGTAGAGACAAAAATGCAGAGATGAAATAAAATTGGGCAGACCCATGAAATTTAAAATTTAATTTCATCTATTGTACATAAACTATCATTATTCCATTCTTTTGAAATACCTAAATGTGTCAATAAGCATTAAAATTTATTCAGATAAAGGTTTTCAGAACTTTGGAAGCACTGCTAGCTGAGGTTTCCTTGTAAACCGAGTCCATATTCACCAAATGAATTTTCAGAATTGTATAATTCATACCCTTTAGAATACTGTACTATAATGACAATATATATCACTTTGAATTTAAATATATACGTACTCTATTCTATTTGGCAAACTACATCAGATGAAAAAACAAGAAACAGCGTATATCTATCAAATGTCACATAACGGAACTTAGCTAAAGAAGCTATTGATTTACTAATTTAATCAAAATACAGTAAACATATTGAGAGCATATGTATTTTCATTTGCTAAGAAAACATTTGAATTACTAGTACACTTCTTAATATCATATCTGAATGTTAGACCCGCAAAAATAATTTTACTTCACATGCCTATCAACTTTTATGACGATATTTGCACTCAGACACGCTGCGGTATGTGCTTATAAACTGAAAATGATGCTTGTTTCTCTGTTGATAAATAAACATTGACAAACTCACAGATTTTTATATTAAAAAATTGATTGGATAAGAGGTATTTATGATTCACTTTAATAAATTAAGGAAACCCTACACATAATGAAAATCAATTTATTTACAATATGTACAAAAGTTAAAATTAATTTTGACACTATTTTATTTTACAGCTACCTCTCATACAGCTTACAAATATCTTCATATTGAACCCCATTTACTTGTCGCCCCTTCAGCACCCCCTTAGCAATTTCCACATTAACACAAAAGTTCTTTTCATCTAAACTCAATAATGTCGCTATTTCCTTTGAATAAGCACCATTTACAATTTTGACTAGTTTGCCAATGGCTGGAATCACAGTTTCTAAATGGTCTTGGTCAAGTTTTAGCTTTTTCCCTGAATCGAACATTTTAACTACTGCACCATATTTGTCTACCACCCTGATAACAACACCTTTTTGTTTGTAATAATCTTCTCCTAATGTTTTTGTCACAACTTTAACTACTATACCCTCAGCTAGCCAATAGTCTTTCCTATTTTTGATTTCTTTTCTTATTTCTTCTTCTTCCTTTATTTCATCTAAAGCATTCTTTTTCTTACAGTCAATTTTCAGTTTTTTACTATCTCCACTGCTTCCAGAAACACTTGCAGGCCTCTTAAATAATTTATCAAAGGGCACTGGAGGATCAAGTACTTTCCTTTCAGTTTTTAACTTAATGTCCAGTTTAATAAGTTCTTCTTCATGTTCTCGAACAAATTCGGTGTAAATTGGCTCAGGAATAGGCCCTGCAGACTCCAAACCTTTTTTTACTTGTCTCTCTATAAACTCCATATTTCTCTCCTCATCATTCTTGTCCATTTTCTCTTTCTTCCTCTTTTTTTCTTCTTTTTGGACAGTTTCCGCACTTCTATCGATATATGTTATAAACCATCCTAAAAAGGAGATACACAATTAAAACATATAGGTTTGTAAATTGGAACATAATAAGAATTCATGTCGCACTCAACTCAACTTACCTTTCTCAGTCTCATCCACTATGCACTGTCCCGTTTTGCCTAACCACTTGACAAAGCCAGTTAGAGTAACCCATCTTGTACCGTTCATATGTATGTGTTCCCTATCAGTAATGTATTCTTGATAGACTCTATTGGCATTCACCCGTTTTGTGCCAAACTGTCGTTTCAACACACCCAAATATCCTTTTGCAAAGTCAAATGAGAAATCGTCGATGTATTTCCTGGAGTTTTCGGCAAACAAGAGTAGTTGTCTCTGATGGGATTCACTCATCGTATGGCATTTAAAGCCGTTTTCGTCCCTGCATTGCTTTTGGCACATTTGGCAGTACCATCTAAGTTTCTGAAGACCCTTAGCTTTCATTTTGTTCGCCAAATACTTTGGCGTTCCTACTTCTGCTTTCGGCATCTTAAAAGGAATTTACTTAACTTGGTTTTAGCAAAAAAACGGCAAAACTATCACTTTCGTATGCTATAAAATTAAATAAATCGAAGATTAAAAAACAAATAATGTTTTGACAACCCTTGCTGTCGCCATAATGGAATGGAATATCCAATCCGAAGTTAGTTACTGAAGCAGCTGTCAACAAATCCACCAAGCAAATAAAAAGTCCCTAGATTTTAAACTTTAAAATCGTACAAATCGCATATCTGAAAAAAAAACACGACATTCACCTTAAACCGTCGCTAATTTTGTAACCAATTTTAAAAATACAAGGAAACATTAATAAAGGAAGGAAGATACAAAATCGACGAGTATTGCTATGAAGTTAGCAAACAGATATCAGCTGTGTGATGTCCAGTGTTGCCACGCATCATCGAAACATCCCAACTTCGCGCGGAAAAATTCAAAAATACGTAAATATTGATTTTCACGGCTGGCATACTTTAAACAGGAAAAGGAAACGTCAAAATAAAAAATAAACATTTCGACTAACTGTAAATACAAATGTCTGTAAAAACTCACCAGCACCCTGTTTTCAGTCTTGTCTCCTTTAGTCTCAAGGCGTACAACATTTTTGAAGAGAATTTTTATCTTGTTGCCCACAGAGGATTTAATGCTCTCTAAAAAATAGTTTAAAGTCTATACAAAAAACCGTAACATAGGTAATTAGCGTTTTTATATATTACTGCATTATTTGCTGACCTTGTAGCATTGATGAATAAATAAAAAATAAAAGTTTAGTGTTCTTTAATAATTGTTTTTGATAGTAGCAAGCAGTAATGAATACCTTTTCGAGGACACCAGAACATTTTTAAAATGATAACAACAATCTACTAAATAAAAAAGAGAAATTGAAAAGAAGTATTTAATTTTCTTTGCGCATTTTCATACTGAAACAAAGCATCCAATTTATATGCAAGGCAGGTCCAATTTAAAATAATTTAGAATTCAAGAGTGTCACTGGGTTAATTGTTAACAGTGTAGAGCAAAATACTGTTCTCAGAAAATCATCAATTGGTTAAAAAACCATGGTAATGATTCAGTGATTTACTTTAATAAAAGTATGAGTAATCTGTATATGAGAGCAATTATATAGGGTGGCCCAAGTGGTATTAAACATCATCTTGATAAATTGTAATTATTTTAATTTGTATGGGATTAAGAGTATTGAAACGTACTTTAGCACTCACAAATGTTTAAAACAAGATTACTCTATTATCTGACGAAATAATGAACTTGAAGTAGTTTAAATTAGACAAGACAGTAAAATACTATTTTTAAAGATGGAATTTTAGGTTGATTCTGTTTTAGCCACTCTATGCATACCTTTCATTTATATTGTCTGAATCATTTACAACCGTAAATAAAATAGTACATCAAAAAATACGAATATATCATAGTTAAGACACTCCCCTCTCACTGGACGTCGCAAACCATGTAAACATTAGTTTTCTCCCAAGATTTATAAATGAAAACGTCTACTTACCGTTTAAATCCTTAGTGAGTTGGGAACGAGTAGACATATTTTAAAAATTAATTGCACAAGCACACATTAAAATCGCCCATAAACGAACATCTTTTTGGTTTTCATTTGAGCCAGAACATTGCGAACACAACACACAAACTAGTTTTTGCCAAACGTCATTGTCTTGTCATTACGTTTTTTGTCACTTTTCGATTTCGGGATAATGGGATTTCAGGGATGGATAGTTAGTTTTGTAATTACGCAGTGATGCCATAACAACGTTGAAATTCCCTGTAGCTGCATACTGAAATATGAATGCTACTCCGTTTTATCTGGCTGTAGTATTAAATATATGGGCTACTCTACAATTATGTTAAAATTGCTGTTTACCAGTTTATGGATCTTAAAAGTCAAAAACGATTTGATCAATGATTCCTTTCAAAAGATCTTTCATGTTTCATGTTTTTCGTTTTCGGTTTGTTGTGACATTGACAGTTACGCGGGTTGGTGTTGAGGTAGCAGCAGCGAAAAATAAACGTTTTTTTTTGCCTTAAAAAGACGAAAAACACAGTAAGTTTGGCTAATAATCAAAATCTGAAATCTTTAGGCGATATTTGATTCATTTTCATTGAAGGGAAATAGTTTGCGTTGAGCAATAAAGTAGGTTAAACTCTTAAACTACAGATGTTTTATGCAGAAATGATATGTAGGCTTAGATGGAAATTTTTTATAAAAGACTTAATTATGCGATTACAAAATAACTAGTCTATGAAGAAACAGAATATTTAAATTGCGGACTACACCTCTTTTTCTATCATACTTTAAATACTTTAATTTTTTTCTATCATACATACCTACTTTACATTAAACTTTAGTGGCCTATAAAATCTGTCCCAGATTAATGATACAATTTCTCGACTATCAGTGATTAATTTAATTCGCAAAGTGAGTAGATTATAAAGTTTATAAATCAAAAAATCACCAGCAGGTTAATCAAAAATCTTGTTATGAAAAGTACTGTAGTGTTAATATTGAGTATTCAGATAACTTTCACAAAGTTCCTGTAACCTTTTATATATTGTTTAAGTGAAATAGACGTTATAATGTATTGTGAACATTTATTGAAGATATCACTATCAATTAATATTAATTACTAATTTACAATAGAAATTTTAGAAATGTTTCTCAGATAACTGTTCATACCCACATGCTTGTATATCAGTGATTCATTGCCTGTATCTTTTACATGTGGATGTTGAACTAGCAACTCTTGTAACTTGTATGTACTTTATTTAAAGTAGGTTGGATTAGTATAGAAGTATAATATAAATATCAGCATCAGTAGAAAAGTATTTATCATTTGTGTTTATGAAATGAAATTGTCAGTAACATGGAATATGGGCTCTTTTTGTGTGCCATTACTTAATAATAATACTGAATAAGCAGTCTAAACTAATAAAATTAGAACCTAGGAACTATCAAAAAATTAGAAGTATTAACATTCAGAAACTGACACTTTAGACTCAGATTTGAAATATAGTCAAGAACTGTAAAAACATTAAAAAAAATGTTTCTTAATTCAACATGATGCCAAATATGTGACAGTAATCAATCAGTTATATGCGTCTTAGATGTTACATTAAACCACCTGAAGCAATTGTGATGCCCAAGCTAAAACACGTACCCTCCTTCATTGCGGTATGAGTGGAAGAACAGTTCTGATATATTGTCTGATAATTACTCTATGGGATGAATGAAGAAGATCTTTTGAAAAGGTAAAATGCAAGCTATATAGAATGGTATTTTCTTTTATGTTGAGTTTTTGTTACCTTATGTTTTTAAATAGCTACTCGATTTCTAGATCAGCTGAAGAGCGAGAGAAGATATTTAACCGCTATGAACAGGGTCGCGAAGGAGCTGAGATTGATCCCTGGGAAGATCCCGGATTTGAAGTTTATCATGCTACAGACAGGTGTGAAGAATTTGCTATATATTATAATTTTTTACTTTTATTTCTATCTTGGTACCTATATTATCAACTCAAAGCTGTCACAAGTCTTGATAACAGCAACCTGAATTACAAAGTTGAAACCAGCAGTATTTCATGTAAAAGTCTTTCAATTTCTAAAGTTATGTACATATTGATATTTTGTTACAACTGAATGATATTTGCATGGACATAATAGATTAAAATTTACTTTGTTAATACACAAGATTTATCCTTTTAGGTATGGATTCATTCATGACAAGCGTCTACCATCCAAAGTGGATCCGCAAGAAGCAAGAAAGTTGCAAATTGAGGTAGAACGACAGAAAAAATGGCTAAAAATGCTGAAAAGTTGGGAATCTCCACAATCTAAAGTATGTAATTATTCTTCTTGTTTTGTAAACAATATAAGGACTCTTGGTCAATATTTACTTTGCGCACTTATTGGCTACCACAAAAATAAAAATACTGACATATTCTACGTTACTTCTCTTACCATCTCCCACACATTAAATGCTGCGCAAATGTTTCTACTTATCAGAAAAAAATAACAAAGTTTACAAAATGCAGTTATGTTAAACCATGCGACATGTTCCAAACTTATACTATCTCGCTCTCGCACACTCATTATATCACCTTCTCTTTTTTAACACAACGCAACGGTCCAAACGGATCTGAAAAACGTAAGCAAAAAGCAAGGCAGGCGTAATAGCGATACAAGAATAAGTAATAGTAGTCTCAAAAAAACTTTTACCAGCTTCTTTTCTTAAAAACCAAAAATATAACTGTTTTCTTTTGCATTTTAAAATGATAACATTTCTGGCACGTCAACATGACACTATTTCAGCTTTCAGCATTTCGATTTCTTAAATTATGTGATCTAGCATCTAGTTAGCTTAGCACGGCTCAGCCAGCTGTCATTCTACGAATAGGTGTTGCCAAGTGTAATTTCTGTTCGGTTCTAAAATACGGTATCTTGTTGGATACATTCAACCAACACTTTATACATGGTGATTCAGAAGTACTTTTTATTTATTAAAATAATAAATAATAATAATAATAATTCGCTATTTTGAGTTACGCAAGACGCTCGCTATTTAACGACCAAAAGAGAGAGAGAGACAAATGCGCCCTTGTTTGGTATATTTGGATTAGTTAAGAAAGTACCACGCGTAACGCGCTCGTTTTGTTAATTTGGGATAATTATGGTTTTGTGTTAGGCGGGGTTGGTCAAGCGCATAGCGCGCTCGTCTCAATGCTCTTGTTTGGTTAGTTAAAGTTACTTTCGATTATTTTTGCTTAATCTGGGATACCGAAGACAAGCTCGCGTAGTGCGCTTGTCTCTTCTTTATTAATTAGGGTTAGTCTGGGGTGGTTTTGCTTAGTTTAAGTTAAGAAAGAGACAAGCGCGCGTAGCGCGCTTGTCTCTTTATTTTGCCAAATTAGGGTTAGTCTGGTTTAGTTTTGATTAGTTTTGGTTAGTTTGGGTTAGTTTGGTTAGTTTGGGTTAGTTTTGGTTAGTTTGGGTTCGTTTGGGTTGGTTTTGCTTAGCCTGGGTTAGTGAAGAGATAAGCGCGCGTAGCGCGCTTGCCTCTTTACATTGCTTAATTAGGGTTAGTCTGGGTTAGTTTGGGTTGGTTTTGCTTAGCTTGGGTTAGTGAAGAGACAAGCGCGCGTAGCGCGCTTGTCTTTTTACTTTGCTTAATTAGGGTTAGTCTGGGTTAGTTTGGGTTAGTTTTGGTTAGTTTCGGTTGGTTTTGCTTCGTTCGGGTAATAACTGGTTAATTAGGGTTAGTCTGGGTTAGTTTTTGTTAGTCTGGGTTGGTTTTGCTTAGTATGAGTTGGTGAAAACACAAGCGCGCGTAGCACACAGTGACCAACTGTAGCTGTCGGATTTGTTCAAGAAATTTACATTCAAATCGCCAGTCAAGACCAAAGTGGCATCAACTGGAATCTCGCGCAACAACATTTCCAACTTTTCTAAAAATAATTCTACGCTACCTAAAGGGGATCTATATATCCCTAAGACATATATATTTAACTTACTACAAAACACAGCAGAGAATTCGAATTCCCTTTCATTCAATAAGTTATCGAATCTATTAACCAAAGCAAACCCAAACTTACTCTGAAAGTCCTTCCGCACCATTATCAAAGTGCCGCTAAGCGCACGAGAGCTATTTTTGAGCTATACAAATTTTAGAGATCCGTTATGTATAATAGAAAAACATGTTCAATAAGCTTCCAATTAGTTTTAGGAGGATCGCTGGCGGAAATAAATTTAGGGAGTTAAGACATTTCTTGCTGGGAAGGCCTATTACTCCATTAACAATTTTTTTGAGGATACCGTTTAGATTTCTATTTTAACAATATGACTGAATTGATTTTTAGTGTGGTTTTTTTTTTGATTTTGATGATCGTATTTTAATATGTCACCTTGTTTCATTGTGGTAACCTTTTAGTACCGAGTAGTATCTGTGTGCTTAAATCTTTTTGAGATCAAGAAATACGATTTTGAAAATTAGGTTTAATTTGCTTTGTCAATTAATTATTATTTGACAATAAAGCTTTTTTGAATTGATTAATTTGATTTGGAGCCTATTGTAGCTGTTTGAAATTTTCAGTATATATAGAACAATTATTTCTGAGTTGAACAGGGGAAACTGTTCTTGACATTTGGTTAATTTTTTATTCACACTTATCAGAGGGTGTTGTATTCGTAATTGATTTGAAATTTTTTTCCAAAATCTGAACTAAATTGAAGTTTTTATTATTTAATAAGCGAGTACATTTTTCGGTTAGAAAATATGAAAAATTGCCTACCTTCTAATATGAAAATCACATTTTCTACCACTACTAGCATCACATTTTAGAATCTGTCGATTTTTAAATATTTTTCTGCTTTGCGGAAAAATTAACGGCTTTCAAAACTTGGTATTTTTTAAAAGTGATTTTTTCGAACTCCTCTTTGACCAGCTCTAACAAGTTTCACAGCCTCTATGGATCAGTGAATACTGTACCTTATAATAATTCTGAACCGAATTGGAAAAAAACCTAACATTTTCCTTTTACTCTTCAGTACCACCGAATTAGTTAATAACTACATAAATTTTCATTGAAATCTATGATATTCTTTCTCAAATTCAATGGGTAAAAAAAAATAAAAATGCATACTATTTTTTTTTGTGAACATAATACTTTCTGCTACTATATCTGCCTCTTGGAACCCACCAAAATTTGAAAACAACCCCGATTTTACACAAAAATTAATAGCTCTCTAAAATACGGTAGTTAGAAAGAAAATCGGATATTTTTGAACACTGCTGGAAATGAGTTGGAATCTTTTACAGACACGGACAGTTGACATTTTCTGGATTTATAAAACCATTCTTTCTCTACTAGCTACACTTTCCTTGCGATTATTGAGGGTCTGTGACCTTAATTGTTTAAATTTTTAAGGAAAAACTTCACTCTCGTGTGTACAAAGGCATACCGAACTCTTTACGCAGTGATGCATGGTGCAAGCTACTTCAGGTCGAAAAGGTGAAGAATGACAATAAAGGCAAATACAAGGAGATGATGATCTTGGCCAGAAAGTATTCAACAGACGCTCGACAGATCGATTCCGACGTCAATCGACAGTTTAGGTAAATTTAAATTGTCCACTCCCTTACAATGCCAGTGGTACAAATATATTGTCCTGGCAGAAGGAATCTGTTTTCTCAAAATTAATAAATTATTCTGATTTAGGGAACATTGGCACTACAGAGAGCGCTACAACATCAAGCAACAGATGCTGTTTAATGTATTAACGGCCTACGCCATGTACAATTCAGAAGTGGGATACTGCCAAGGTATGTCTGGGTTGGCCGGAGTGTTGCTAATGTATATGGACGAAGAGGACGCATTTTGGGCTGTACATATTCTTCTTACCGACCCCAAGTATGCAATGCACGGGCTGTACAAAGAAGGTAGGAATAACCTGATAAATTAAGTGTAGATTATTATATGTCTTAGCTTTAACGATTTTGTTATACAAAAAGGCACAACATTTATTTATTTATTTTCAAATATTCCAATAGACAATATTACAATTGTATAAGAATCGTCAATACAAAAGGAAAAAGAAACTTATTACTACTAATCCTAACGTAAACCTAAACCTATAAGTGACTTAACTCATAAACTCTTGAATGGAATAGATTACCTTTGAGATTAAGTACAGTTTGAGTTTATTTTTAAAAGTATTAATACTGTTACACTTTTTTATATCTATTGGCAAGGCATTAAATATTTTAAGTTCTATTACACATGGAGATTTATATTTAATTTCTGTATGGTGGAATGAAATAATTATCTGCATTCCTGGTGTTAAGTGAATGTGTTTGCCTATAAGTTTGAAAAGCTTCTTTGTTTTTAAAAATATTTATCAAATCAAATCAAATCAAATCATTTTATTTTTTGCCATTAAAATAAATTTACAAACAAAAATATATTACTAGGTATGTGCTTAGGCAAAAAAAAGGAAAGCCTCTCGATTATCAAAACCGATATCCAATGCATATCATTACAAATATGCATGGGCGAGACAGACCTTAACCTAAATCCTAAGCCAAAAGAAAAAACAAAAAACTTGTGACAACAATATCCATCTAATTCTAATTCTACAATTACCGCTAAGAAGAGGCGCAAGCGAGAGAGAGAGAGAGAGAGAGGCAGAGCAACAGGCTGGCGGCGCGGCGCAGGAAGAAGAAAAGAATCGGCAGTACCGGTAGTAGGGCGGACGAACAGGGGAACAACAGAAAAAGATTACAACCTTTGATCTTCTAATCATTTTTTCTTGACGTACTTTGCAAACCATATGCATGTTTCTAGAATATATAATCCTGGAAGTGTCAGAATTTTCAAGTCTTTAAATAGATCCCTACATGAAGTTCTATAGCCAACACCAACAATACATATTACAATACGTTTTTGTTTTATAAAAACATCTTCTGCATTTGAAGGAATTCCCCAAAAAGACATACCTCAATAAAGAATCCACCTGTGCAAAGTATAACATTAATAATTCTGTTTGAGGTAACACCTGCCTTAGATTTAATATAACATAATAAGCACTATTAAGTTTAGAAATAACATGGTTGCAGTGCGTTTTCCAATCAAGAGATGAATCCATACAAATTCCCAAAAACCGAACATTATCAACTTACTTATATTTTTGCCATTCAATTGAAAGTTTAAGTTGTCACACCTATTCTGCCTTGCATGGAATCTGACGCAATGGGTTTTATTTACATTAAAATAGACATGGTGCTCCGAAAACCATGTATATAATTTTTTGAGGGCTATATTTACTGTTTCTTGTAGGCCTTCGTCTGATCTGCTAGAGACCATTAGAGAAGTATCGTCTGCAAAGGATGTAACTGATACATTTGGTATAATTTTTGGCAACTTATTTGTATAGAGTAGATAAAAAATTGGCCCCAGTACTGTTCCTTGCGGTACCCCCATAATAACCATTAAACAGTCCGAAATTACCACCATTCTAAAGTCTATTCAAATTTCATTTACGCCTGATGTAAACAAAAGCACATGTATGCCTGAATTGCACAGGGTAGTATTTTACTAAATAATCAAAAAAGTGCAACTAAAAATGCTGAAACTAATCTAAAAAGTAATAAATTGTCAATAACTTCACCGTACGAAGTAATATAAGCTTTTATTTCGAACAAACACTGTAATTACTTTACACAAAACGTCTTTTGCAAGCAGGGAATCACAGTGACCGATTCACCAATAGGAACGCAAAACGGCCCGCTCTTGGCTGTTGTCGAGCACGTGCTATTGTTTTCATGCGGCGTAAATGAAATTCGAATAGACTTTAAAACCATCAGATCCCACGTAAGGAATGCCGACATACTGTTCTCTGTCCCTTAAAAATGACTCGACCCATTTTGTAGCATTTTCCCCAAAGCCATAGCTTTTTAACGTTTCCAGAAGAATATCAAAATCCACACAGTCAAAGGCCCTGCTGAGATATAATCCAACAGGGCCCTCGGCTGCATCGACACATTCAACAATCTCCTGATGCAAGGCATGCATGGCAGATGTAGTAGACCTATTATTTTGAAACCCATGCTGGTGCTTTCCAGTTGTCAGGCCCACATGACTTTTTCTTTTTAAGCTTATTTTTTAACAGAGGTGACCAATTTTCCTTGTTTAATGCAATTTTAAATTCATCTATTGATTCAAGATTGTATATCCTAGAATAAAATAAATTGAATTTTTTCTGAATCCCAATTATAAGGTTGACATAGATTTATTTATGATCACTAACTAGGTTGTCTACAATTGTTGTATTCCTGTAGTGGAAATTTATATAAATGTGATCAATGATAGATGAGGTGGAGGCTGTGGCCCTTGTTGGCTCATTTATAATATTAAATAACCCAAATTCTTGGCAAATATTTTTCAGATCCATATAAGATTTATCATAAACTTTCCTATTACAATTGAAGTCGCCACATAAGATTATTTTTTTATTTATTTTAACAATATGCTGCAATGTATCTCGAAGCTGAAGGTGATCTATAGCAATTTATAATTACACAATTACTCTTGCCAATCACACAGAGTTCAAAAACTTTTTCTTGACAAAACTTTTCTAATTTTAGAACTTTAAATTTGATGTTATTTTTTATCCATATAGCAACATCTCCACCTCTATTGATTTTATCTACAAAAATAACTACTCAAGGTAAAATTTTGAATATGTAAAGTTCCTATTGAATCCCTGCATGCCCAAGTTTCTGTAAAACATAGGAAAATCATGTTCTTAAGTTCTTCCAGATCACATTCGAGTTGACCACATTTCACCATATTCAAAGCCTGGTAGTTTAGCAGAAGGAATTGAGCTTCATCCAAGGAACTTATTGTCGACTCCAGTTCCTCGTCTTTCTGTAGTGAAAATTTTGCCTCAGCTTTGGGTTATGAAGAAAAGGCTTAACGCTTTTCTGACCATAAATTGGGGTTGAGGATATTATTTTCATATTGCGAGTTTACTGTGAGCCTATAGGCAAGTCTCGTCACAGCGCTTCCCTATCCTTTCAGCCCAACTGGTTCACACCCAATAACGGATATTTTATTTCCCTCGAGGTATGCTTTAAGCTTCTCCTTGGTGGATTCTAAGCTCAAATTTCCCACATAGAAAACTGTACAATCCTCTGCGGCCCTGATTGAAGAGCTGACCGTCTTTGAACCAGTAACATGCTGTGCTCTGGGCCCTTCTTTTCCCAACTGTCCCACCTGAAAAGTGCTACTTTTTGATGCTGTTCCCCTAGTCAAATCAATGCAGTTGTCCATAGTTGACTTTGTAGCTGCTTCCAGAACTGCCAGTTCCATTTGTTGTTTCGTGACAGTACTCCGGACATTTTCTTTAGACACTGCAGGTTCTGGGTTGAACGTCTTATAAACGTCTTGTTTAGATTGGAATGATACAAAACTAAATGATATCATGCTTTATTGTACAGTGATTACAAATATCTCATTGACAATGCCTACAAACAGTATTCATTAAAATTTAATCTAACGCCTTTCTAAATGTCAGATAAAGTACTGTTAATCAAAATCAAGGTCAAAGCAATATACATATATAAACACAACAATATACTAATCTAAACCATACAAATCCAGGCTATGACCTTACCATCCAACTCGGAAATACTCCTCCTTGCCCTGGCCAATGAAACAATTTTGACTTCTTTTTTAAATTTTCTTAGACAGTTCTTATGTTTTCAGGCAAAGGATCAAATGCCTTGTTGGTCATATAAACAAATGGGATTCTTTTATTTATGTAGTTTTTATTAGTTTTCATATATATGCAATGCAACCACTTTCCGGTATAAATAGCGAGGCCAAAATCAAAATTCTGTACTCCACAAAGAAGGGACTAACTTGCATCCATCCCATACAAGAACCTTAAAGCTCTCTTCTGAAAGACAAACAAATGCTAGGATACATACTGAATGCAATAACCCCAATACACATTGCCATATTATGAATATATGTGAAGTGGCAACGTTGTCAACCGGTTTGTTTACTTCTGCCGTGGAAACACGAAAAATGAAAGTATTTAATATCCGTTATTTATCGCCTATATGGTGCCTGGAAATGAAGAAGGCTGTTTCTACAACTGGATGTAAACATTGGTAAAAATCTAAGAGATGGAGGAGTGATACTTGAGTGTCATGATATTAAGTCTTCGGAGGAGGTTAAAGCGCTGGTTGAAAAGAATATTGGCGCGGATTATGATGTAAAATTGCCAAAAAGAACCAATCCAAAAATGAAAATTGTAAATATTCCGGACCAAGTCGATATGGATCAAAAACAGATTCAAGACATGATAATCAGGCAAAGTAACATTGATTCAAACAGGAATGATTTTTATATGGATGTTTTTTATTTGTCCCGAAGTCTGAAAGGATATTATAGTGCTCTTCTGGAGACAGATATACATACATTCAAGTATCTCAAGAATAAACAAAAAGTGAACATAAGTCTAGGGAGATGTGCAGTATATGAATTTATTAATGTTATAAAGGGATATAAGTGTCAGGGTTATGATTATTTTTCTGGTGATTGTACTGAACAAGAATGCTGTCCAAAGTGTGCTGGTTTACATGTTGAGAAAGATTTGAAGATTGATGAAGGAAAGAAAGAGTGTATAAATTGTGTCCCAGCAAATGAGAAATATGAGACCACATTAGATATTAACCTTGTGGTTTGGAACAGGGATTGCCAGTGTCTGAAACGTGCTGAGGAGCAATTCAAAAATAGACTGAATTATAACCCATTGTAGCAATTAAATGTGTGTTTAACATACAGAGTTTTATAGCCAACAAAGATGAGTTAACTAATTTTGTCCAAGGAAGTGACATTGATATATTTATTGTTACGGAATCGAGGATTACGAGTGAAATTTGCGATCATGAGATAAAGATTGAAAGCTACTCAGTGATAATATGCAACTCGGAAAGTAGACATACAATGTTTTGATTTATGTACGAGGCAGTATTCCATACCAAAGTTTATTTGTTAAAGAAGTAAGCAAAACATCTAATAGCGATACAGATTGCAAACCATGTGTTAGTAGGACTATATCGTTCACCAAATTCCAGTGCAGCTGAGTTCCTGCAGATACTGGAAGAAAACATGGAGGATCTCATATTGCTGAATAAGTTTCTGTATATTATTGGGGACTTTAACATAGATGTCACTAAATCTACTTACTATATTCTTCACATTTACTTACTTCAGCAATAGATTGATAATCATGATGAAATCGAGTTTTATGCAGAGAGTAACCAATTTTACATGAATAAACGGTGAGCATAAAAGATTTGTTGATCTGGTATTTACCAATGATCAGTCAACAAACGTTGAAGTTAAGAGGTACCCCAAAATAACAGACGATGATATACTTGGATTTTCAATAGGAGAAAAAAAGGACAAACATATACCAGGAAAGAAAAGAATGCCAACTGTGGTGAATAGTGAATACTTCCAGTACAGGAATATAAAGCAGATCAATCAACAGAATTTTGAAAGTGATTTGAAAAAGAGGGAATGGGTAGATGTAGGAAACGTGGATAAGCTTGTAGAAGTATTTCATAATAAAAATATGACTGAATCTCTTGATGTGGCTGCACGAATTATAAATATAAAAAGAAGACATGAAAAAAATAAATGGTTTGATAATGAGCTTAAAAATATATTGAAAGCATGAGATCAGTTATACCAAAGAGCACAATTAGAACCATCTCCAGAAAAGTGGGAAACATAATATGTTATTATATTATAGAGTAGTCAGAAATGGGGCACCAAAGGAAATAAGGAGTAAGAAATCTAAATACTATGAAGAAATTATAGACCAAAATAAAGGAGATAGTAGAGCTATGTGGAGAGAAATAAATGAGGTTTTAGGTCAAAATAAAAAAAGTGAAATCAAAGAGGTGTATTTTAATGAAACGAAAGAAACAGAAAAGAACAAATAGCAGAGAGTTTTAATATATTTTTTATTAAGAGTATAAAGGACATTGTAAATAAATCAACAAATTCGGTGAAAGTAGCTTCTGTAAACGACGACCAGATAAGGAACATTACCCTGTTTAGTACATACAGTACAGTAATACCGAAGGATGTGCAGAACATTTTTAAAAGCCTAAAGAAAGATTGTTCAGTTGATGGTATTTCAAGATCTATTTTGAGAAAGGGAGGTCTCTTCATTGCAAGAGAAATGTGTAAGGTAATAAATAAATCATTTGAAGAATATCAAATTCCAACAAAGTGGAATGAATCGGTGGTGGTGCCAGTGCAAAAAGTGATAAACACAAAAAAACGTGAAGAATATAGACCAGTAAACATGATGTCTCTTTGTGAAAAGACCCTCGAAGTTTGTACATAAAGTCAATTTATAAATCATTTAAATAAAAACAATATATTGATTGAAAATCAGTCCGGTTTTAGAGAACACCATTCCTGTGAATCTGCGATCCAATTGGTGATAACAAAATGTAAAGAAGTAACGGACCAAAATAAAGTGGTGTTGGCGGTGTTTGTTGATTTTAAAAGGGCCTTTGAGACTATCGATAGGGACATAATTAAGAAGAAACTTGAAAAATTTGCCGCAAAACAGTGGTTCCGAAACTGCCTAAAGGATCGATACCAGAAAGTAAAAGTGGGTGATTCTTCGGCGGCAGAGGTTCAGTATGGTGTTCCACAGGGAACTATTTTGGGTTGTTCCTTGTTCATATTGTATATAAATGACGTTATAGATTGTATAGTGATATTATGACTAAATAAATCTGTTTGCTGATGTTGTGTACTGTCTGTTATTGCGGATTATATAGAACAAGCTAGAGTTAAGATGCAAAATGCAGTGCAAAAAATAGAAAATTGGTTGGGATATAATGGATTATTTGTGAATGTAAAAAAGACCAAAGCAATGCTATTTTGTGCTAAACTAAATGCTGTCGAACCAGAGTTAAAAATGTTAAGTGATAAATTAGAATTTGTACCTGAAATTAAGTATCTGAGAATTATTATTGATAGGGAGTTAAAGTTTAATAAAAACGTAAACTATATCTGTGATAAAATAAGTAGAAATTTAATTATTTTAGAAGGATAAGTCAGAATTTGTCATATATGTCGGGGATTACAGTGTATAAAACCATAATTGCTCCTCATTTTGAATATTGTCCAACCATTTTAATGTATCTTAATGAAACTAGTAAGTTAAACCTCCAGAAACTTCAGAATAAAGCTATGAGGGCAATTTTGAGGGTAAATAGGTACACTAATATTAGGCTATGTTAGAGGCATTGAGTTTTATGAGTGTAAAGTTTACCAAAATTTAATATTTATTTTTAAAATGTTACACAATATGGTACCTAAATGTTTAACTAATAGAATAACATTTGTAAATGAAACTCACAGATATAATCGAGAAATTCCAGTAATATATTTTTACCTAGATTTATTAAGACACAGACTCAAAAATCGTTATTTTATCAGGGGTTCTTAATTTATAATTCGCTGCCACTATATATTAGAGGTAGTTAGAACTTAAATGAATCTAAGAGAAGTACATGTACTTTTGTTAAAGAAAGGTATGCATAGTGGGTTTTTGGAGATATTGTTAATTAATAAAGAGTTTATTTAGTATTACAATTTGTAAACTGTATAGCATTTTTGCTAATAAACGTTTTGTTTGTTTGTTGGTTTATATCTGAGATAAAACTCTATGAGAAAGAAATAAGCCATTGTAACAGTGCCAGAATCCAGTACTGAGACAAAATTCTGAGAGTATAACGACCAGATAAATCTTTATAGATAACACAGAAATATGCTGTTTAAACATCAATCTGCCATAAGTTTGAAGTCCCAAGAGCTTAGTACATGATGCAAAGTTCACAGGCTCATTATTTAAATTTACAGCACGAGGAACACACTTAAATAATAGGATATTAGCTTTGGAGATGTAAAAAGATAGTTCATTGGATTGGTGTATTTGCTAGATTTATACAGTTTTATGCGTTGAAATAAAAATAATAGTATTATTTTGTAACTTTTTAGGCTTTCCAAAACTGACTAGGTTTTTGGCACATCATGATAAGATTTTGACACAACTGCTGCCAAAAGTAAAAAAGCACTTTGACAAGCATGGATTGGATACCATTCTGTATTCGCTGAAATGGTTTTTTGTATGTTTTATCGAAAGGGTAAGAAAGGTCTCCTTTAGAATTAATATTTTTTCAGTATTTGATTATATTTCAAAATAAGTTTAAATTATTGTTTTATTCAATTCAATTCCAAATACATTTAATATACGGGGTGTCAATTTGAAAACTTCCCACCCTTAATATCTTTCTTGCCGTTAAAAATATGAAAAATCAGAACGACTCGTCAATTTTATTTGTAAGGGGGTAATGGGCTATCGCAAAATTGTCAAGTTTTGAATAGACTTTGACAAGATGACAATAATAATGCCATATATAAATTACTAGTTACTGGTCTATTTAGGTGAGTGTATATTACGCTCTTTCTGTCCTTCTAATGGGCGCTAAACCTTCACTCCAGCTTAGAAGGAATTGAAAGTGAATAATCTCAAATTGAAAGAAAAATTTTAAGTTTGAGAATTTAAAATTAGAAATTAACTGAATTTACGTATGTCGATGCGTAGGCTAGAACGCGTTGTCGCCGAGCGTCCAAATTAGGCCCTAGCTCTAATGTCAGAGAGTAGGGGTGGGTTTATTATTTAAGGCGCCACGGGCTTGTAGACGGCACAAGCGAGAAATACCCGAAAGTTGAAATATGGAATTCGTTTTAGCTTAAGCTTCGCGACAAAATAAAAACTATACCAAAAACTTGTTATTTTGTTTCTTTTATCAAGAAGACCGATCAATAAAACGAAAAAAATAAGTTAGAAAATTAGATTAGATATATATGCCGGCAATTTATCAGTATTAATAATGGAAAAATAATTACTCAAAAATGAATCAAAAATCAAAGTCGGTAATAAGCAAATACACAAATATTAACCGGAAAACTAAAGTCAGCGATAAACAAATACTCAAATATTATAAAAAAAGTAAATCCAGAACGTTTCAATTATTGAGCGCAAATAATAAAAAATCAAATACTTACTTTAGCGGGCGTCTCCTCTGGAAAGTTACCGCTTAAGGGAAGTTCAGGAAATTAAATAGCCAAATAAAAACAGATACGGTAAATGGAAGGTTAATTTATTAATATTAAATAAAATATATCACAGCGGATCATAAAAGAAAGAAAAGAGACGAGAAAA
This sequence comes from Pissodes strobi, assembly GCA_016904865.1. Classification (NCBI taxonomy): domain Eukaryota; kingdom Metazoa; phylum Arthropoda; class Insecta; order Coleoptera; family Curculionidae; genus Pissodes; species Pissodes strobi. Next base: position 719,059 of record MU182100.1, read on the forward strand.
TGACCGGTGATTCTAGCTGATTAATTTATTGTAACATCTATACTTCAACGGGAAATAGTAGGCTTTACTCAGTTACTCGAAGAAATAAATTACACGCTTTATCTTAACAAACGCCGAAATATTCAATCGTAATCTATGATGAACGCTTTATGCAATAATAATAAAAAATATATATAAAAAAAATAGCGTCAATAAAATATGAACGCAGGCCGGTGACCCTACTCGTTATGTCGTCATGGGAAAATACAAGTAACTTGAATAATCACTTAATCAATGGCTAATTAACGGACGTCGAATCATGATTCGTTACAGGGCCGTATTACTAACTAACTATATTTACCTGGATCAGTTATGATACGTTGGTAACCGCCGCAAAAAAAATATATATTAAAAATAACTAGTTAGACCTGGCGTTGTTGTAGCAACCAATCAATTATAGACTTTAAGGTATGTCAGCTTAAGCGTAAGTACTCCCCGGTCAAGTTACCGGTAGGACAAAGATAATGAACAGTTTGTTTGAGTAAAAAGAAAATATCAAAGGCCACAATAAAAGAAATTAAGAATAACGCAAAGTCTACTAGGCCGTATCAACAATAGTAGTTATCTGATCTATGGGTATCTAACGTAAGCCAGAAATCGTGAAAAATTGAGAATAATAATGGAAACTAGTTCGACCTACAGCATTATTGCGTCAGTCAATTAAAAGTTCAAAATTTAATCCACAATCGGATTGGTTCTAAATCAAACGGATTTAACTGTATGTGAGAATTCGATTAAATAAAATCAGGCGTCTTAGACTAGACAAAATTAGCCCAAAATTCGAAGTTAATTTAAATGAAAATAAGAATAAAATAAATGTTACCTTAATTAAGGAGAAAAAATTAATCTTTGTTCGAAAACAAAGCAAAAAAATAATAATAATTAGAGGTCGTAGGTTAATTGCACGCAATTGTCACAAAATATATATAGAAAAAAATTGAAATTTCTCATTTGGCTGATGAGTAGCTCCTCAGGCAGCTTCCAGAAAGAACTTCTCACGGGAAGAAGAGACTTTCTTGACAGGCGAAGGGCAGTATAGTTAGACAGGCGTAGCCAAGGAAAACCCTATCGTTAGCGATGCTCGACGATAGCAATGAACCCGACGGTAGAAGCAGCCGTGTCGATAGTAGTAGACCCGACGGTAGGAATAGACCCAACGGTAAGAATAGACCCAACCGTAGGACCCTGTGAAACAACACATGTTCAAGGTTCCACACGCAACTCTTAATTGAAGAGCATTATAACTCGGTAATCAAAATCAACCATCAAGGAAAAAGAGAAATCAGAATTAAAAAACACAATAATTTACCTGTGTATGGGTAGCCAGTTGCTTATCGCTAGATAGCTTTACAGTTGGGCGAGAAGGCCTCTGTAAGAGATTAAAAACGGAAATAAAAATCCGCCAACATGCGTCACAATGTTGAAATGATGGCGTTTACAGAAAGACAAAAAAACGTGCAAAAAACTCAACTCACCTCGCTAAAGCAGCATTCAAATCCCACAAAGGGCAGTTTCAGACACCAACACTTAAGAAAATATAAGGCACAGATATAGACTGAAACTATTAAAAATGGCCCGGTTGGAAAATCCCATCAAAGGTAAAATCAAAAATTGATTCCAACCGGTACCCAAAGAACTGCTTGACTCACAGAAAAGTCGACGTAGAGTGACGCCAACAAATCGGAAACTCGAGGAACACAGAATCCCTACTTCGAATATCTCACACCGCCAATGAATGCATGGCCTGCCAAGTCACATGTTCCTCTGAATAATTCATCCAAGGGAATTAAACAATGGAAACCTGGGATTTCGATGTATCTGCATCTACAAAAAAAAACACTCAGAGTAGCCAAATGGACATTGTCATTAAACCACTCCATCTAATAAAATTTCCTAATTATTCCGCAGTTAAGTAACTGTGAGTGACATAGGCCAAAATATCTCCAGTCGATCTCTCTTTGCGAAAGCCGTATTGATTATCGCTGATTATGCTGTTGTTCTCGAGGTATTTGAGTAGTTGCTGATTGACTACACGTTCCATGACTTTGTAAATATAAATGCGCTTGAAGCTATAGGAACGGTGACGAATTCTAAGGTTATTTACGCTTCTACATACGATAGCCAAATCGGCCCGTGGCATGTAATAATGAGGTGTTATTAGGTAAATAATTGGTGTTATGCGGTTAGGAAGAATTCAGATTTTTGTTAAAAGATTTAGTTGATTTGTAAATGTCCCTTATCAACTTCAGTTTTTAGCATAGGTAACCATGTGCTGCTAAAACTAACAGAAGTTGAAGCAACACATAAATTTTTAATAAAATTAATGCACTATCTTGTTGAGAGGCACTGAATAGTTAGTGTAAATGAACTACAGAAGTTTGGAGGACATGCCACTTCGAGGAGATGGGAATAATGTATTGTCCCACGTTGAGAGAAATGGTTTTATGCCACTAAATACATATTACTGAGTCCTTAATACCTGTTTTAAATGTTAGTGACAATTCAATTTCAGCACAAGTACGGTCATATTCAACTTGGCCCTACTGATTATTTCACTTTGCGTCATCGCCGGCGTAAAGTGGAAGGGAGGGCCTTGATTGCAGACCTCGGCAGAAAAGGTCACTTTTGAAAATATACTTGGTTGATATCATTACCGCTCAGTAATGTTAAAATAATAATCAAGTTGAATCATCCTCTACCCCTCTTTCCCCCATTATACACTGTGGGCAAAATTAAATTGGAACCTTCTTTAATGCTTGATAACTTTTTTATTTTCATAAGATTTTTTATAATTTTTGGATATGTTATGGCCTAAGGCGTTGGGATTAAAAAGAACTTTGCAAAGAGGGTCTACTTCAGTGGCGTACTGAAAAGGGGGTATTTTTCAAATCCTATGTATTTCAGGTCGTTGCAAAAATCGGCCAAATGAAATAAAGATGTAAAAATGGGCAAAAAAATATTTTAAACAGTTCGGAACATCGATCATTACAAAACCAGGTCAATACAAACAAAATTAAAATTTATACTTTAATTTTGGGAAAACCATGTCTTGTGGGCCAAATTAAATTGGATCCTTTTTTAATGCTTAATGATTTTTTATTTCCAAAGGAATTTTTATCGTTTTTGAAATCAAATCGTTTAGAATCAAAATGAACTTTGCAAAGCGGGACTACTTCAGTGGCGTACAGACATTTCAAATTTAATTAAAATTTTTAAAATAAAAAAAAATAATTTTAAATTTTAATGTACACCACTGAAGTAGACCCGCTTTACAAAGTTCTTTTTGAACCCAATATCTTAGGCCATAACATATACAAAAATTATAAAAAAATCCTTTGAAAAAGTCATTAAGCATTAAACAAGGATCCAATATAACTTGGCCCACAAGACATGGTTCTGTCTAAATTAAAGTATACATTTTAATTTGGTTTGTATTGACCTGGTTTTTTAATGGTCAATATTCCGAACCTCTTCTAATGTTTTTTGCCCATTTTTACATTTTATTTCATTTGGCCGACTTTTGCAACAACCTGAAATACATTGGTTTTGAAAAATACCCCCTTTTCTGTACGCCATTGAAGTAGAGCTTCTAGCAAAATCCTTTTTAATCCCAATACCTTAGGCCATAACATATCCAAAAATTATAAAAAATCCTTTGATAATAAAAAAGTTATTAAGCACTAAAGAAAGTTCCAATTTAATGTCGCCCAAAGTGTATTGATTAATAAGAACTCAAGTAGGTACATAGGTTTTTTTTCATATTATATTCGAACATATTTTTAGGTTCCTTTTAGTCTTTGTCTAAGAGTTTGGGATATATATTTGCTGGACGGTGAAAGAGTTATTACCGCGATGGCTTACACAATACTCAAGATGCATAAAAGGAGTCTGTTAAAGTTCACGGATATGGATACCATTGTAAATTTTATTCAGGTAAATATGGACGTCATTTTGCAAATAAAAATTCCCCATCAAAAAATAGGCCGTTATAAACCGTAAGCGGTACCAATTCGTTTCGTAACTAACCAATACACGGCTAGTAAATATATGATCATGGTTGTATTGTTTCCCTGGCGCTCACGTCACCTTTCGAGTCGTTTAGATTGCTTAGTTAGCTATAATTGGTTTCGGAGCAAACGGTGGGACCATTTTTCAGACATAGCTCTGATTTGGTAATAAATAAAACCTAGGTTTCTCGTTTCAGTTGTCCTTACGGAACACTCTATGTTAAGAATTCGTGTTTTATAACAATGTTTTTTTTTTATATGTAGGTTAAGTTGTACAAAGATTTTCTGTTCGACGATGACACGGTGATCCGCGAATTGGAGCACTCACTTGAGTCACTTAAGAAGCACAAATTGGACCACCCGGGACCCCCCCACAACGACGAACTACCCCAGAGACCGTTCGGGGTCTTTTCACAGCCCACTTTCGAGGAAATCGTGGGGATACGGAAAGATAAGTTCAGCGAGAAGGAGAAGGTAAGCCCAAAAGTACTTTATTTGACTTTCCAATTCAAATGTATTAGTTTTAATTGCCTGTTCCATTCAATAATTAGTTACATATTCGTAAAGTATATAATGATAAAGAAAAAATACAAGTTAATTTTATACCATTAGGACACCAACTTCACCTACCATCTTATCCCGCCTCCTTCGAACGAAAGGAAAATCACCACCCACGTCCTTCCCGCTTTCCAGATTCAACCCCGTTCGCCCGTCTGATCCGCTTTACAGGAACCGTTTTTTTCTGTTTCAAGCAAACGCAGGAGATCGTGACCCTGACCAGCGACATGGCCCGAGAGTCGGCGGACAAGGACGACGAGAAGGAGAGCCATCTGTCGGCGGGAGATTCAGTGGGTTATACAGGTACGGACACTGAAAATAACTCGACTGTCGGTAGTAGCACCACGTTGGCTAGTAAGAGCAGTTTTGCGGACGATAGCGTCGCTAGTAGTGTTGAGGTCGAGTGTACTAGACTATGAGTTTTTTTTTATTGAATTTTATTTCTAGTTAGTCAGCAACTTTCCGAGGTATTTGGAGCCAGTGTGGTGGGTTGTATTTGAGAATTCTGATGGTGATTATTTTTTAGCTGTATATTGTACAGGATGAACTATATAAATATGCTCGGCCAAATTTCTGCAAGGTATCAGTAGATAATTATCGTAAGCTTTGGTTCGTTTCCAAGACACAGGATGTCAAAAAAATAAATCTTAGCATTGAACAGAGTTGTCAAAATTTTCCATCAGAATGTAAAAAAAACAGTGGCGTGGAAATCGAAGGCTTTTAATTTTATAATAACGCTATACTTCTAAATCCGTTGACATAGGTGGGTTCTCTTAAGTTTGAATCAACCCTTTTATGGTGCAATGAATTTAAAACGTAAAAAGCTGATGACAAAAGACGTGTAACTGAAACGCATTTCTGAATTTTGAAAATTAATATTATGTATGTATTTGTTTCGACACCTTACAAACCACAATCATTTGTTAATAATATGTAAAATGTGAAAAAAAGAAAAATCTACACAGATTTTCTAAAACATCTTCTACAAAATAATACAATTTGGTGGTGACCAGTGTTATACAATTATTACAAGACGATAAAGGTTCAACATTATTTGCTATTGCGATCACTAAAGAAAGTTTCATCTACAACCCATCACTCCAAAGTAAATATAATTACACAAATAAATTAACCCATAATGAAAAAAATACCTCAATTTTCGATCTTTAATATTTCAGCCAATTTGAGGTCAATAAAACGATACTTTTTCCTCCGAATAATAATTGCATCAACTTTGATGAAAAATCTGTAAAATCTGCCTAATTTTACCTTTCATATGCACCTAGCTTGCATGTCAGATTGATTTTCAGTAAGCACATTTTTTCGAACATTCTGTATAAAAGACAATTCTAGCAGCTATACAAAAGATATATATTTTCCTACTCCTACATTTTACTTTTTTTATTAGGCATTTACTACCTGTATTTTCATGAAATTCATTAAGATACAGATTTTCATTATGATATGAGTTTATAACCAATCAAAATGCAACATCACAGCGATATTCGGTCAATATCAACGATTGCTATGACCACGACCTTTAAAATTTATCAGTTTTGACAGTTCAACATATTTTCTCCATTTTTTGATGATCCTGTAAGGCATCTGCAGAACTAAACGATCCAGCAGCTAAGTCCAGTTTTCTGTTTAAGCCCTTTTTGGATTCGTCATCTGAGTCACAAAAAAAACACAGGATGAATTTGCAATAATCACAAACAGCACAATTTCAATACCAGCAAAAAGTAAAATAAAGTGTTGCCATCCCAGAGTGTGTTGAATTAGAAGTTAATACACTTAAACTGTAAAAAATACAATATTTCTAGATAAATTAATTATGCTGTTAATTTTAGTTTAACAGTTTTGACAGTTCATAATTAACAGATCAATTGACTTATCCTAAGGATAATTGATCGAAATTATACAAAATTACAATAATACACTCGTAGTAGCAATTTTTTCTGCGCCCAGCCTTCACGATTTTAAAGCAAATCGGGACCTGTCTCCACCCGTCTCCAGTCCGTCCGTCCTGCACTAGCTCATTGCAATTTTGATAAAAAATAGGAGTAGAGCTAGATTGAAAGGGACAGGGATATGGGTGGAACTGTAATTTTTCGAATGGCAATATTCATATAATTTCGATCAATTTTCCTTAAGGTAAGTCAATTGATCTATTAATTATATTTCATATTGCCGTTCTCAAATTACAATAATACACTCGTAGATGTTTAGAGTCAAACGATCTAGATCTACGTTACCTCTTTATTGTAGAAAAGAACATTCAACAAACAAAAATAATTCATAATAACAAACATAACTAAAGACCTAAATCTCATTGGAATTTTGTAGAATCCAGACCTAAGGGTCGATTATAAAAATGATTAAACATGGAACACTTTTTTGTCCATCTCGCGGTTTTTCTGAATAGTTCAATTGATACTCCTGCTCTATATGCTGCATAAGTAGCCGCACGACGCGTACTGTAAGCTGAGAATTGGGACATATCAATTCCACTGCTTTGGAGGCTGAACGTAATCCATTTACTAATTCGCTGCGAATTCGCAGGATGTATCAGCTTCTTATAAGTCAATATTAAATAATCTGTACCTGAAAGTCTGTTTTCTTTAGTATTTTCAATATAAGCTTTAATAACTGAAGCTAAACATAACTTTGGGTTTTCCCTAAAATACGGTATAACTAAAAGTGGTTGAAAGTTTTTACATTGTGAAGTTTTTATAAGATCTGGTATCCTTATTTCTAGTCTATCATTAAAGTGAATGATATTTAATATCTTGATTTTGGATAATGTTTGTATCCTATGGCCTGATATTAAGGCTAGTAGAGTAACTAGTGTTTGAGTTAGTTTACAAATTGGTACCTCCTCTAATGGATAAAAAGATGACAAGAAATTTAGAACTGGAATCGGATCCCATGATATTTGATATTTAGGCTCCCTAAACACCCTTGAGAAATCTCTTTAAGTAAGCTTTATCTGTGGGACCTATATTAAATATTAATGCAAGAGACGTATTTTGAGAATTTAAAGTTGCATGTGAGGCACCCTTGATATATTCTGTAGTTAAAAATGAAATTACCGAATCCAAATAATATGAATAGGAATCTTTTTGTAAATTGGTACAAAAACCCACCATTTTTTATAATATGAACTTTATTGATTTAGCGTGTTTGGAGCCAAGGACGCCATAATTGGCTCAAGACCTATTGCTGGAAAGCCTCTCCGGAGGAAAGAGTTCCGCACAAAATTGTTTTCTCTGAAAGGCGAAAGTAATATTTTCCAACTCGGTACCACAACAATTTCTCTCGCTTTGTGATTGATAATTTTTCTCAGACATTTAGTTACTAAACAAAATGGCGGAAAAGCATCAAAAAATTATTTCTCCCTGACATTGTAAAGGAAGATTCCGGATCCGGTTTCCAAGAGATATAGCGTAAACATTTAGTATTCAAGTGAGTTGCAAACAAGTCTAAGTCTGGAGTTCCAAAATGAGAACAAATTTTTTGAAAACAATGCCTGGATAATTCATATTCCGTATCTACTTTGGCTACTCGCGATTTTCTATCTGCGAGTATGTTATCTGAGGTATTAATATACGCAACCAGAAATATGTTACGAACCTCACACCAAGTCCACAACTTTCTTGAAATTGTGTTTAAATGGCCAATTCTTACACTTCCCCTCCGGTTAATGCAAGCAATGGCAGTTGTGTTATCAATTCTAATAAGTACCGAGCAATTAGAAAATTTGTTGGTAAAGCATTTAACAGCGTGAAAAGCTGCAACAACTTCTAAATAATTTACATGTTGGTTTTGTTGTACTGGATCCCAGAAACCATAAGTAGCTTGTCCATTACAGAATGCCCTCCAACCAGTGCGGGATGCGTCTGAAAAAATTTCTGTTCCGAACTCCCGACTTAAAAGTATAGGAACGCCTTTATTATCAGAGATGGCGGCTCTAAACCACCATCTTAAATCTTTTTTATTTGCGGTAATTGAGATATGCATACGACTGTTATAATTTTTATTATTATTTCGTAACGTTAGAAATGTTTTGCGTTCTAAACTTGAAATGAAACCAACCATATAGAATCTCTGGACAAGCTGCTACTAGTTTGCCTAATAGTTTTGCAAAAAATTGTACAGCCACTCTATCCTTTTTAATGATTTCGACGATAAGTAATAAAATAGATAACCTTTTTTCTTCTGGTAATAATAGTAACAACCGCTGAGAGTCAAAAATGAACCCTAAATACTGACATTGTTGAGAACGCAGAAAAGAGCTTTTTTGACATTTATAATGAAGCCCAAAGGCTCTAAAACCTGTGCGGTAAAGAGTACATCTTTGCTCCCCTCTCCTTTTATTCTACTAATAATAATAAGATCTCCAAATATGATAGACAGGTTATATTTTTTGTTCGTAGATATCTTATTACTTCTCTCATTATTTTTGTAAATAAGAAAGGGGATGTGCAAAGGCCAAAAGGTATACAATTGAACATACAATACTTGTTATCCCATTGAAACATAAAATATTTTTTATATTTTTTGTGAATCGGATTTAAAAAATATGCATCTTGCAAATCTAATGTTGTAAAAAAACAATCCTTCAGTATTAGCTGAAGCACAGTTCTATAATCCGCCATTTTAAAATGGGGTGGATCAAGAAAACAATTTAACTTTTTTAAATTTAAGATAAAATGAAGAGTGCCATCTGGTTTAGGCACAAGGAAAAAGGAGGAAAGAAACTGATTCGACTGCAGCGTAGTTTCTGAGACTGTCCCAATTCTAATAAGTTTATTAATACTTTCCTCAACATCTTTTAAATTGATCTGATTAAAATTTATAACACTTTTCTGTAATTGTACTGGCTTCTTGATAAAAGGTATTTTGTACCCAGAAAGCCATTCCAAAATGGTGGAATTTTTAGTAATAGTTGGCCACTGGTCTAAATAATGAGACAGACGGCCAGCATATTTCTTATAATGTGCCTGATTTAACGACGATCTAGATCTTTTTGGGCTGGATACTTCCTCATTCCTTCCTGTTCCTTCTTGCATCGAGACCTTGCTGCGGATCGGCCTGAGACTAAAAAAGAATGCCTATGTTTAGCCTGAGAATTGTAACGTGGTCCCGAAGACGACGATCCAGCTACAGCGAGCGACTGGGTCGCTACATTTTGCGCTGGTTTTGAAAACCTAGGTGGCTTCTTTTTAAGTGAAGCTCCCAACTTCTTTGCTTCTTTGGAAAATCCACTCCAAACAAAACAGAGTCTACTGGACATGCGTCTAACACATCTTGTATTGAAAGATCCAGAGATGGAACAATGAAATACCTTCGATGACACGAAATGGACTGAAAAAATCTGCAATTAATTTCACAGGGTCGCCAATCTTTTTAAAAAGCTGGCTATTGCCTGATCGGAGTTGGACCTGGAGGACTCATATACCTCATTGAAGGGTACCGCCAGAGCACTTAGCGTCGCGGCCAACTGACTCTGAATTTTTATTAAAAACGCATCTTGTCTAAGGACAGCCGAGCTCAGGCAGATCTTAATTTCACCATTAAAATCTGGAGGATTCAATGCATTACAGTCTTTTAACAAAGGATACGAGTCATTAGCCAATTTTCGGGATTCATTGTCTAAACCTTTTGTTAGAAACACCGGCAAAAACTGCTGAATATCAGTCGGAACTAATGGCCCGTTATTTGAAGTTAAACCTTCTCATTCAAGGAGGGCTAATAAAGCATTAGCAAGTATTTGTTCTGCTCCTAGACGGACAAGAGGGATGTTCATTTCTTCGTCTTCATCCTCTCCCACTGTGACGTCGTCATTCTGCAAGGATTCGGAATGGTCAGAGTGATCGGATTCGCCTAAAACCAAAAAATGAAACTGCTCCGTAAATCCGGTCCTGTTTATAAGCCAAAGGTAATCGGCCGACCCGAACAAAAACTGCTTGGCCCGCACGAAAACGACGGAAAACGTACACAGCTGAGCGTAAGAACGATATCAAAATGTAGGTGATAGCGAATAAAATAAAACTTTTTATTCAGTGTATTCGTATATGAATAGAAATAAATCCATTTCTGTGGGAAATGTTGTACATTTTCCAATATATTTCTGTAGGAATAAACATAAACACATTTCTGTGGGAAATGTTGTACAGTACATATTTCCATATATTCCTGTAGGAATAAAAATATAACACATTTCTGTGGGGAAATGTTGTTTATAAGTACCAAACTCGATGTGGATCGTACCTACGTCTCAGTCTATGGTATGTAAATATATATAAACACCGTTTCTGTAGAAAATACGTGTGTTTAAGAGCAATGTGCCTTAACCCTGTGTTGGTTATGCTTAAGGAAAAAAAATCCAAATCTGTAATCTGAAAAGAAACAAAGGATGAATAACTAAATACTTACTTGCGCTTTCTAGGAGATCTTCTAAAAGCTGTTTGAGTTCCACTACTCCACGCGTACCACAATCCCACCGGGCGGGCGCACGAAAAAATTGCAATGAGCTAGTGCAGGACGGGACGGATGTAAATTCGTCGCCGGCGTTTTCTTGAGTACCTACCTGCATTGGTACGTACGGAACAATAGGTCAATGGTTATTGGGCATTATACCTCAAATCTGAAATCTATTTGTTTTTAGTTTCTTGTCAATGTGCTTTCATTCATTGCTATTTCTACCTTCGAGGGAAGTGCATTGCTATTTCTACCTTCGAGCAAAGTCAATCATAGTGATAAATGTCGGTGTCAGTTATTGAAAGTGAACGTGGGAGAAGCCTAATTTTGTGCGAAAATTTTACGTTTTCCAAAGACAAGGTCTTGAAAAGTGGAGAAACATCATGGAGGTGTTGCCAAAGGAAGCTGCATTGTAAAGCAAGGCTTTACACTATTGGAACGGAGAACCTGATATCCAGGAGGGAAGATGCGCACAATCACGGAGCATTCGAAAAGGAAGTGAGCAGAAAACCTATTTCAAGTGCATGCAAGAGAAAGGCAATAGAAGATATCAGTGAAAGGCGTTCAAAAATTATTTGTAGAGCTTTAGCAACAAATTTGCCACCGTCTCTTACAACTACTGATGTTGGCTGCATTAGAAGAAATATCTATAACAGTCGCCGCAAAATCCTTCCAGGTCCGATTCCTAAGAACATAGAAGAAGTGCATGGTGTTCTCAGCACGACGGACGGACTGGAGACGGGTAGAGACAGGTCCGGATTTGCTTTAAAATCGTGAAGGCTGGGTGCAGAGAAAATTGCTACTACGAGTGTATTATTGTAATTTGAGAACGGCAATATGAAATATAATTACTATTTATTTAGTAAATTTTGAAAGTTAAAGTAGTTACTTTCGACGGGCCGTACAAAAATAGTGTATGAAATTCACATTTAATGGTTCTTATTGATTATGATACTCGCTCGCGGCTCGGGTCATAATTCTCATACTGCTGTCTTAATAACCATTATTAAATGCGCTTATTGCATAACATACTATTGTTTTGCCTGAAATAAGCTTAAATAATTGAGGTAAAAAATGGGTATTTTTCTTTACAAGTTAATTTATTTGTTTAGTATGCAGGTAGTCCAAAAGTTCGAAAATCGACGATTATATTCTTTCATAAATGATACTGATTGGTTTCGGATGAAGTTTAAGGGTTAAAATATCGAATATACACGTTTTCTCTAGAAGTCGTGTGAGCCAAATTGTACTTTTTAAAATAGATCGTGCGGCGTATCATTCATTTTTGAATCTTACGGAAGTAAACTCGCTATAATATACTGCGTCAGTAAATTTGACTGATTTCGAGCTATTGTCGTTTGAAATTTAACATTTTGCGCGTCTCGCTTATGAACGGTTTGACTTGCAGCAAAATGCACTTTTTTTGCCTTAGCCATTATTAATCCTCGTATTTTCTGCAAGTAAAATTTAGCCTAGTTTAGTTAAAAGTTTTTGCTTGTTTATTGAATTTCTGACCACTATTATTTTTCTGCTCAAAACTTCATTTTATATTTTTGATAATATACTGAACATTCTATTTAAAAATGAATTAATAAATCTTTGGCTTGCCACAACTTTCCGAGCAGCCCTGTATAATTAATATTCTTTTCGGCCTATAGAGTTTTTAAAACCATATAAGTAATCGATCGTTTTCAGACTCTTTGGAAAAGAGGTATACAGATTGTACCATAATTGATCGCGTCAAGACAGGCAGCTTTATTGCGTAGAAGCGATACTTTAAGTAGGAGATAGTTGCCGCATAAAGATAGAGTTTAATTAAGTTTCAAAATTCAAACATGACTGAAAAACGAATATATTTCAAATGAAGATCTTTCAAATAGCCTAATCAAAGAACATGAAAATACTTGAAACTTAAATTGAAATATTTATTTTTTTTAAATCAAATGTATTCAAAAATTAGAATTCATATGAGCGTAAATTAAATGTTTCTCTATTCAGTGATTTTTTCCGTATGTAACATACTTTCATCTCGACTAGTTGCCACTTTACCTTTACTGATACGATCACTTGTGGGGCACCCTGTATTATGCTGGATGACAACAAAATTGCTAATCAGGCTTCTACTTTCTCATGAATATAGCTATAATGTTTTATTTTAAGGTTAACGTATCGTTAGTCTAGGGGTAAAAGACAATCACTAAAACATCTCATTGTCCATAACGCATTGACAGGAAACACTGTATTATTTTAAACGATACTGTATATTATTCATCTGTTAGATGTTGGATGTTTACTGATTTCAGATATACCAAGTTCGATACATTAACTGTTTTTAAAAGTGTTCCGTAAGAATAATGTTTTAGTTTGAGGTTCCACATTTTTCTTGGTTAGTGTTGAAGATTAAGTTTGTTCAGCCTGAAATCATTAAAAACACCTCATTGTGTGGATGGTACCGTTTAATATAACCATGCTGATTGTGTTAAATGTTTTAGTGCTTGAATTTTGCCTATGGACTAACTATAGTCATCCCTAAAATTTACCGTCGTTATCTCGTTTTATGAGAAAGTACCTGGTCAGTATTTTCGCTAACATTTAAAAAAGGATTGTTTGCTCGTTTCTATTTACTTTTGTGTGAATACTTAACATTTATTTCCCATTTCAAGACTGATTAAGTTTTCCTTTTAAAAAATAACCCTCCATACACACACGATAACATAGCCAAAGGGAACCCCCCATTTAAATTTGATGAAAAGATGTGTTTTCTCTGACTTAACATTGGCCACATCGCAGTGCGGCCCAGAGTAACGCAGAATTGCAAAAGCGTATTTTCTCAATTTATTTAGTTAAGAAAAAGACATTTTTGGCAGTGCAAATCCACCAAATTTATTTGTTTTTCATGCTAAACTATTGCTCAAAATAACTGCAATTGGTAAGTTTTTGGTAAAATTCAAGTTGACATTGCTTATGGTTTTAAAATAAATGTATATTTAGATGCAGTTTCCTAAAAGGCAACTCTTTTAGTTACCCAGTTGCCTGTTCTGGTTTCTAGCATTTTATAGGAAAACTCTTACATGGTGTGTAGGAAAATCGTTATTTATGACAGAGTAAATCTACAACAAATTTATATTATAGTTTTAATTGACTAATTTAATCGCCAGGCTAGTACTAACCCAACCTAATTTCCCAGATTCCTGCACTGCCAACTGGGGTTGATAATTTAATCGATGTTTTGAAAAGCACGTCAGAATAAAAGTTTGACATTGGCATCGATGATTGCATCTGTTATCCTCTGATACATGTAGGGATATCTATGAGCCAACTCATAGATATAGTTTTATTTGTTTACGTCTTAAAAGAACTTTTGATTTAGTTCATCATCATCATCATCTGTAGCATTACAACCCAGAGTGGGTTTTAGCTGCCTGCACCACTTGCCTCCATCTATCACGGTCTTCTGCGGTTTCCTGCCATCTATTTAGTTCGACTCTCAGAGTTGAGAGGTCCTTCCTCACCCATTTCAATTTGGGCCTTCCCAGCGGCCTCTTTCCTTGAGGCGCCTCTTCCCATACCGATTTAATGAGTCTTGTGTTCTGACTCCTTTGGACGTGGCCCGCCCACCTCAGCTTATTTGCCTTTATTTCTTGTATTATATCTGGGCTGGCATACAGCTAGGCTAGTTCAGCGTTAGTTCGTATTCTGTATCGGCCTGTTTCTGGGTCGCGACAGGGGCCGTAGATTTTTCGAAGTATCTTCCGCTCGAAACGTCTTATTATTTGGGTATCTCTTATGGTAATGGTCCATGTTTCGCACGCATATGTCACTACAGGCCTGACAGTGGTCTTATATAAGATGATCTTTGAAGCTCTAGAGAGTTGTTTGGAGTTGAATCGTGGTTGTAAGGCGAAGTAACATTTATTTCCTTGGGTGATGCGATGCTTGATTTCTTCATGTATGTTATTATCCGCTGTTATTATTGCCCCACGGTATTGGAAGGTTTGTACAGGGTTATCCAACGAGGACTAGACAAGGCGATTTTTTGACTTTCCCTGTACTTTTATAAAAAAAAAACTGAAATAGCCATCTTATGTAATTTTCTCCCGCGAATTCGGATATGTCCAGCAAAAAAAACAATTGAACATCAAATAAAAGTGCTAGGGGTCACTTTGATATTTTGTCCGCAGGTTAAATTCGAAGATACTGTCATTCGATAGTTTATGAAAACTTAAGATAGGAATGCAAACCGTTTTCTTTGATCTTGTGCGGTTTAGATTTTAGAGCCTGTCAAAGTGTCAAAATACCCGACTTTCAACTGTCAATATTTGGTAGGCAGCTAAAGATAGGTATAGGATATTATACACAAAATGTGTTTAGATTTTTCTAGAGAGTCCAAAAATGTAGTAATATTGAATTGATATCAAAGTGACCAGTAGCACTTTTATTTGATGTTCAATTGTTTTTTGCTGAACACACCCGAATTCGCGGAAGAAAATTACATAAGATGGCTATTTCAGTTTTTTTTTTATAAAAGTACAAGGAAAGTCAAAAAATCGCCTTGTCTAGTCCTCGTTGGATTACCCTGTACATGATTCTTATCACTCTTTTTCGTATGATAAAAATGCTTGAAATATTCTCTGATTCCCAAAACATTAGACCGTACCTCATGATAGATTCAAAATTGCATGGTATAGGGTTCTCATTGCCTTTATATTTAAGTATTTGGATGTGATTCTAAAGCCATAGCAAATACTGCTTAGTTTGTTACTGACAAACTCCACCTGTTTGTCCCACCTCAAGAACTGATCAATATATACACCCAAAAATTTAGTATATTCTGAAACTTCAAATTCTTGGTTGATTAAAGGCATAGTTGGAGATATGACTTTATTTGATCGGTTTGTTTGTGAATACCGCAATTTTTGTTTTTTGATCATTAAGAACTAGTCCATTTTTATCGAACCATTGTTTTGCCTCACGAAAATATTCATCAGTTTTCGAGATGAGATCAAATACATGCTCTTCACCAATACCTATGTTGGTGTCATCAACAAACTCAGTTATTCCCACCCTAGAATCCTTAATTAATTGTGACAAATCATTTATAAAGATTATAAATACAAGTGGTCCTAATACACTTTCCTGGGGGATCTCTATCGTAGTTATACACGTATCGGATGTAACATTTACATGGTCTTTAAAATTTGCGCTCTCTGCTTTCTCTCTGAAAGGTAAGATTCAAACCATTTTTTTGTATTTCCTCTTATTCCATATCTGTCACATTTTAAAATAAATAACTCCCGGTTTAGGCAGATATAGGCCTTACATAGGTCCAGAAACAAACCTAAAGCAAGCAAATCATTTTCAGTTAGTTCTAATATTTTTTTGTGAATTGGAAGATTGCCGTTTGAGTTGACCTACCCTTAAAAGAGTCATGCTGAGCCTCACTAAATATATTGCACTCTGCAAAAAAATTACCACCCTTTTGCAGATGATATGGTGAAATATTTTTGAAAAGCTATTTAATATACTAATAGGCCTATAACTATTCATACTTTCTTTGTCACCCTTTTTAAATAAGGGCTTAATCACTGCCATTTTCAGTTGTTCCGGAAAGATGCCATACTTAAAGGAGTTTCCAACTATGTAAGCTAGAACTTTCCTTATTTGGTTTATCGAAAGTTTTACAATGCAAATCGGTATGCCATCCTCCCCACTACTGCGTTTGTTTTTTAGGCTGCTTGCTGCCTCAAATAGATCAAACTCCCTTATCGAGCCACAGTAAAAGGAAAAATCATTATTGAAAATACTCTGAGGGTCAAATTGTCTTGGTAAATTATTTACATTAGGCACAACATTTATTAAGAAATTATTAAAATTATTTCCTACATCTATTGGATTGCCTTCAATTTGGCATTGGTTCTTTTTAAAATGTTTGCCTAGAATTTCATTGCATATGGACCACATTGTTTTATTCTTATTGTCAAATTGAGCAATTTTTTGTTCATATAATAAAGATTTATTTTTTCTTAGTAGGCTATCATACTCTTTTTTTGTATTATTATATTGTTGCCTGTACTGAGGATTATATCTACTGAAAACTAAAAGTATATCTAATCTATTTTTACATTCATTTACCAATGGGTCATTAAATTAACATAATTTTTAAAGGGAAACACTGATTAAAAGCTTTTAAATATAAATTGATGAAGGTGTTCCACTGATTATTAGCATCATTCCTACTTATCTCAAAAATCTGATCCCAGTCTTGAAGGCTCAATAATGTCAAGAAATTTAATTTTTCTTCAGGGCTAAAGTAGCGTCTATAAGTATGACCTATATTATTATTTTCATTTTGGGCAGTAAAAGTGAGCATTTGGGTTTTGTGATCTGATATATGTCTCTCAAATACGCAACTTGGCCAGTCTGAAATATTTGTAAAAAAATTGTCAATACAACTATTTAAGCGAGTGCATTCAAAAATTGCTTGCTTTAAATCGAAAGTACCTAGTTGAGAGAGTAATTCCAATTTTCTTGGATCGCTTTCTAATAATTCTATGTTAAAGTCACCCCCTAGAATTACTAATTTATCATCTTTACAAATTTCTATTAAAAGACTTTCCAATTTATTTATGAAGACTTCAAATAAGCCTATGGGAGGCCTATATATTGACACTACCGTCACTACCCCTTTATTAAAGGTACACTCTAAACTAGCACACTTAAAACAACCTTTTTCTGAAATGTTGCCAACTTTTTGTTTTCTCTCCATTTTACATCAGCTCTTACATATACTGCTGATCCTCCATAAGTAGTTTCTCCTAGGTTATGTTTTCTGCAAAAGGCAGAACCTAATTTGAAGTTTTTTAGTGTTAGGTAGGCTAAAACATCTTGTGATTTCCAATGCTCTGTAATGCATAAGATTTTACACATTGGGAAATCATTTAACATATGTTCTATTCTATCCTCTGCGTTTCCAAGTGACTGAGCGTTTTGGTGTATGATTGATATCATTTGATTGGGTAACTAATTTTAAAAAATAAGCAGATATCGCATTTTGTAAGATGCAAGAAGTCACCTGTTAATATATCAATTTACTCAAAAGAAGTTTAATTGTAGTTATATTGAAAAGTAGTTTATTTTCAAGCTATCGCCTATATGCAAGGTGTCGCACATTTGCTCGTATTAGTATAGGTTTTTCGGTAACAGAAAGGGATACTTGGTAACTAGAAGTGGACCATTCATGATTCATTGACAGATTATTTTTAGTTTTGGAGATAGTGAAGAATATGTAAAAATCCTAATCCAAACTAACTCAAAAATTCTTAACTTTGGAAAAAATGCGTGGTTTAAAATATTTATATTATTTTCTTGTCTACAAGCTAACGCGTGAGTTATCACGATCAACTTCATTTTTATTTAACAGATCTGCTTTTTTTAGTTTTAATAATGTACCACGATAGTAGGTAAATCAACAAATCTAGAATTTTCCATGATATTTGATGGCGTCATTTTTGTAGAGGAGAAAGTAATTTAAATCTTTCATACGGATCATTTTTCTCTGGACGTTAAAGGTTTAGGAGTTTTTTAAGAAATGAATTCTAAAGTATTTTTAAATATGCCCCACTATCACCGAAACTGAAAATAATTTGATAACACTGTCATCGAATCATGAATGGTCCCTGCCTGTGTATGTTACCGAGTCATAAAGTTGATAATGTGATGTTATAGCAGTTTTAGTACTAATATTTCTGTAACATGTCTTGCTGTTTTACGTTTTATTTATAAAAATCAGAATTTTTTGTGGTTCGATATTACCATTGGCTTAATAGTATTTTCGGGAATTTATCTGATGGAAGTGTACCTAATTTTCCAATGTTGAGGCACGTTTACTCAAATTTTAATCGGGGTTCATTTCGTGTGTGGCCCTTCGTAGTTTCGTTGAAATTAGGTCGTTATTTTAGTAGCATTTTATCTGAATACTTGCCTGTGCATCGCTTTTTTTGCATTTGATTTGTTATTGCCTCTGATTAAGAAAGACATATATCTACGGTGGTATCTCCGAGTATGCGCGAATTTTAGTTTTTAGCTATTGCTGTTTAGCCTTTTGTAATATAGTGTTCGAATACAGTGTGATAAAAAAAAAGTTCACTACTTGCATCACCAGTATTTTTCGTCCTTGTACTAATAGTTGAAATCTCTACTCTAATTATTATTGATCTTCTTTTGTATGATAATTTCCCAGCCTTAAAGTATAATAAGTTAGTACCTATGAAATCTTCCCGCTATGTTTCTCGATTGAGGTATAATAGGAAAAATGATACTTCAGCTATATATTCGGCGTGTTTCTCCCTGTAAAATTAAATGCGTTAACATGTTACGTTATGTTAAATAAAATTAAATAATTTTGCAATAATAAAGCTAAAGATGCTTCTTTATGCTATAATGAATAGTGAATAAAAAATTTAATTAAATACTGTCGCAATAATGAATCTAAACATGGCGTTTTTAATTCAATAACGAATATTCGACACCTTTAATATGAAGAGGTTTTTTAAAATATGTACTTTTACGGCCGCACGTATAAAAGTTAATAAGACGATTTTTTTTCGCATATGAGACATCCTTTGTTTTACTTTGCTAGCGGTTTCTGCCGTTGTGTTTAATAAGTATTTAAAAAATATTATTTACATTATTGCATTAGTCAATTTTGACGAATGGAAAATTTAAAAAATATATTTTAGCCACTTTTTTTGATAAGTAATATTTCGTTTTCATTGTAACCTCAATCTAGAAACTACAAGATGTTTAAATGGTCATAAATTGTAAATAAAACTAAGTTTAATCCAGTACTCCGATGTTACCATCTACCAGCAATTTCCTATTTTGATTAACCTTTTCGTTTACTGTTTGCTAATATTATTTTAAAAGATAGTTTTTGCCTGAGTTTCGGTATCCATATGTGTGTGTCAGTCATCCTCAGGGCCAGATAAGACAGTTTACAATGTTTGGCGATAATTAAATAAGAAAATAGTGATATGACACGTTCTTTTATACATGGTGATGTTTTTAATGTGATATTTGTAGTGCGACGTTTCGAAACATGCTTGGAGTTTAACTCCTCTGGATGAAGAGTTATTATTTACTATGTGATATTAAACCTTTAGGAAAAAAAATAATAAGGGATAATTTGGGGACCGTGCAGATTGATTAACAGGCATTAATCTAATCTTTAATTCCTCTCATCTCTTTGACTTCTAAACATTTTATCAATTTTTTTGTCCTAAATGAATATCATACTTTCAGGGGTTATTGGTTGGTGTTTTATATTCATAGGTGCAATCGCCGTAACTTTAGTCTTACAAAAAAAGGCATAAATCGGGGGACCAGGCTGTCCAAGTGGCAGGGTCTCGAAGCTTGATATTGTTTATTGTTTCTCTACACAAATTAAAAAAAAAACAGTTTTAGATAAATCGAGGAACTGTGCGGGCTAATTTCGTACTATATCACTTTGGAACGCTTTAAAAATTTCACTCTCCTGTTACACGCTATATGATAACAAGATAATTGCTTCAGTTTATTTTATTTATTCAATTTCTGACCATTTTATGAATTTATTCTTTAATGTTAAAAAAACTATTGCCCAAACTACGTTGTACATTTTCTTAGGAATATTATTATTTTGTACATAAAAAAATGCCAAGCTGTGGTATGTTTCTGATATATACGATAGGTTTAAAAAGGAGTGTAATATATTTTTTTATTTTCTAGTTGTATGTATTATTGCAATATATTTTTTATGAAATCGAACGTTAGTCATGTGGTTTTGGTGACCTACTAACCGGGGCGTTCGGAATTGAGATCTGAGGGTGTGTTCCATTTTTTTATGAATTCGCTTCGAAGTGAATCAAGTGCATTTTCTTCTAGGAATACCCTCAGATGTCATTTTTAGAACGCCCACTGTACATGAATCGAAACTAACAGAACCCATGCTATCCAGATCCATCAAACCGACGCAAACTTGGCATACTTACCGGTGTCGGTCATAACAATTTCGTTTGGTACCAAAACTCAATTTGTGAAGCTCGTTTTCAGCACTTTTAAATATAATGCATTTTGCTTTAATACCAGCACCAGAAACGTTTCCATCTTAAACCAACATGTGCATTTTTCTCTTTAAAAAAGTTCCAGCCTTGCCAGAAGTGAGCATTTGAAGAACGCAGTTTTTTTAGGTAGGTTTTTGGCATGTCTAGTTTAGCATGTGTAGATTTTTTTACATTCAGTTGTCGGTGTGCTAAATATTTAGTTTTTTTTTTGTAGCGTACAACTATTTTTATAAATATTAAGGTGTTTTGAGGGAAATTTTTGAATGAACATTTAAATTTAATTGCCAGACAAGTTACGACTTTCGGTGTTCGTTTACTTAATACGCATACATGATTTGTGTTGTCATCTGCATGATTGCATATATGCAATTGAGAAATAAGATGGCTATACATTTTTGTAAAAAATTGTTCTACAGAAGTTTTCAAAACAAATTTTTCTTTTTCGTCACCAAAATTATCTCTGACTAAATACGAAAGAAATAATTTCAAGCGATTTTCGATATTTTCGTTTGTATTCAGTATACAGGTTTTTCTTTAAATGGGCACATTTTTATATACACACACCGGCATAATTAGGGGAACGGGCAAAATTTACACTAAGTTTGACTTCAATTTTCTCTTGAACCCTTCACTCGATTTTGACTTTTTTGTGTTAAATTGTAGCCTGGTTCTTTAAGAATACGTTAGAGGTATTGCTGATTTTAAACAGTTGGTCCTAATGCCATATACAGGGCTAAAAAAAAGTAATGTTTTTTTGTCAATTTTTGGGATACTGTAGAGTGAATGAATGAAATTCGTTATCATTCGATAATGCCAAATGAAAGATTGATCCTTTCTGAACATTTTCTTTTTTTATTCACTTTGATACCTCGAATATTAAGGATGCTACAGGGTTTTGTTAAAAATAGTACTTTTTATGGGTCGATGAATTTCCCTTAATATTTATAAAGTGAACGAATGAAATTCGATATCACTCGATAATGCCAAATTAAAGTTTGATACTTTCTGAGTATCTTCTTTTTTTTCTTTCTGATACCTCGAATGTTAAAGATGATACAGGGTTTTGTTAAAAATAGTGCATTGGCCTACTTTTCAAGGGTCAATGAATTTTCGTTAATCTTTGATATGTTATAGAGACCATTAAATCTAAAATTTTTATGGCATTAAGTTTCATTCCTGACAGTGTTACCGTTATCTATACAGGGATAAATAAAAGTCCATTTCATGTTTTCCATTTTGTGAAATGTTATTTTCAAATGCCTTCCTTCACACTTGATTTAGGCTTAAGACTGGTCCAATTTGTGCTTTAGTGCATAAATTGGAGCGTCTTTAAAGGCCAACGGGTCAAACGAAAAACAACAACAACAAATTAACGAACAATAACGATTTAAAACATCAACAATAACAATAATTAGTGTTTTAATAACGCATTTTTACCTTGATAGCTATTCCTATGAACCTTCTGTTGATATATATTTCGTTTTTATTTCGTGTTGGGTTCTTATTTGAGATACTGTTCGACACCTGTTTTGCAGGTATAATCTTTTGTCATCATTTCTTAATACAGTTTTGTTTATGTCATCGGCTTTTGTCAAAGTTATGCAAAAGTCAGATTCAAAATTTGGATTGCTAAAACTCCAACATGAGTGATATGACTCCTACTGATATGGATAGTTGATTGAAGATGGCAGATCTTACTCTTATGTTGCTGATGGGTTAGAAAAATCAAAATCCACGATCTACCGTAAGGTCAGACGTTGGAGGCAAACTGGGGAGTATAAAAGGAAACCAGGTCAAGGCAGAAAACGAATAACCACGGGTAGAGATGACAGATCTGTAGTCTTACAAACCCTACGAAACAGGCGTAGAACAGTGCCACAATTAAGAAACGAGCTGGAGGAAGTACGTGGAACAAGAACAAGTGATCGAGCCATTAGTAGAAGACTCAAAGAAGTTGGTTTGAAGGCATATAGAACGAAGAAAGCTCCACAACTTCAGCGACGTCATCGGGTTGCCAGACTACACTTTGCTAGGGAGCATGAAAACTGGGAAAATGACCAGTGGGCAAATGTTATTTTTACGGATGAGAGCCGCTTTTGCGTTAACTCTATCGATGGCAGGGAGAGGATATACCGCCGCAGGAGAAGCAAATGAACAGTTTAATTTTACTCCTACTGTTTCCTTCGGTGGAGGTTCGGTAATGGTCTGGGGCGGGATATGTTTAGGAGCCCGAACAGAGTTGGTTGTTAGTGATGGCGCTTTAAATGCACATGGATATATCCAAGATATCCTACAACGGCATGCCGTATCATTCGTCCCCCAAATCGAAGACAACTTTTTGCTAATGCATGACAGTGCCCGCCCTCACGTGGCCCGTTGTGTCTCCGACTTTCTAAATGTTGTCAAAATATGGGCAATTGATTGGTCAGCATGTTCTCCAGACCTTAATCCCATCGAACATGTCTGGGACATGTTAGGTCGGCGATTAAGATCCAGGATTCCCGCAGTCCAAAATCCCGAACAAGCAGCAGCAGCTTTTGTTGAGATCTGGGATAATCTGCTCAAGAGTTCATTGGTAATGTTATTATGATTATGGGAAGATGGATGACTGCTGTCATAAGGGCGCGTGGAGTTCAGACGCGTTATTAAAACACTAATTATTGTTATTGTTGATGTTTTAAATAGTTATTGTTCGTTAATTTATTGTTATTGTTTTTCGTTTGGCCCGTTGGCCTTTAAACACGCTCCAATTTATGCACTAAAGCACAAATTGGACCAGTCCTAAGCCTGGATCAAGTCTGAAGGAAGGTCTTCGAAAATAACATTTCATAAAATGGAAAACATGGAAGGAACTTTTATTTATCCCTGTATAGGTAACGGTAACACTGTCACGAATGAAACTTAATGCCATAAAAGTTTTAGATTTAATGATCTCGATAACGTATCAAAGATCATCGAAAATTCATTGACCCTTAAAAAGTAGGCCAATGCACTATTTTTAACAAAACCCTGTATCATCTTTAATATTCAAGGTATCCGAAAGAATAGAAAAGAAAATACTCAGAAAGGTTCAATCTTTAATTTGGCATTATCGAATGATATCGAATTTCATTCGTTCACTCTACAAAGATTAAGGGAAATTCATCGACCCATAAAAAGTGCTATTTTTAACAAAACCCTGTAGCATCCTTAATATTCGAGGTATCAGAGTAAATAAAAGAAGAAAATGTTCAGAAAGGATCAATCTTTAATTTGGCATTATCGAATGATATCGAATTTCATTCGTTAACTCTACAAAGTGTCCCAAAAATTTACAAAAAACAACATTACTTTCTTTTTAGCCCTGTATATGACATTAGGACCAATTGTTTAAAATCAGCAATACCTCTAACATATTCTTAAAGAACCAGGCTACAATTTAACAAAAAAAAGTCAAAATCCAGTGAAGGGTTCAAGAGAAAATTGAAGTCAAACTTAGTGTAAATTTCGCCCGTTCCCCTAATAATTATGCCGGTGTGTGTATATATACTTTTTCTACTTGCGTGCGGAAAAGTTCACTTTTCCGCACTCAATTTAGTTTAGAAAGTGCCACTTTTCCGCACTAGTGCGGAAAAGTACTTTTCCGCACTACTTTTCCGCACTAGTGCGGAAAAGTAAAAATTTCAAAAAAAGTATACACATTTGTCACACAGTAACTTCTATATTGATAATACCAAATTTAGGGGAACACGTCATGTTCGTTATAACAAAGCGGAAAACTAATTATAATTATTAAAGAATTATTATACAAAAGAAATATACCTACAAATTTGGGACACCCAGTATCATAAATATCAATAACTGCTATTAAATTGTTATTGTTTTATGCTTTTTAAATAAAATCTTGTCTAAAAAATGTATGTTTCTCAAGCGAATAAAAATAACTATTCTATTTGCCCAAATAAAACAAAATAGACGGTTCATTTTTGATTTAGGTGCTTGTAGAAAAAAAATTGTTCCTAACTCATGCGGAAAGTCTCTTTTCCTCACTCGACTGCTTGCCGAACTCCGCTGCGCGTCGTTCGGCAAACTGCAATCGCGTGCGGAAAAGTATGACTTTCCGCATTAGTTAGGAAAATAACTATAAACGAAATCTTAACATGACACCGTGTATATGAGACAACCATTTTTCACCTAATTTATGATATCAACGGGAATTATGAAGGCAGGGTGTAATAAAAATTAGGTACCGTAGATACTAAACAGCTAAATTTCCAGAACCCAATTCATCTCTTGCCATGGAGCTAAATGCAAACACTCTGTATATAGACTAGTCATATAGCTAGACTAGAAATTAATAGAAATACAGTTGCCGCAAAAAGTTTTGTTTTGAAAATTCTCGGAATTATTAAACTTTTGCAAAAATCTAAGAGTCACATTTCATTCACATATGCTGTGATGTTATAGCACATATCCTGTGATCCAAGCAAACGAATATCGAAAACCGCATATTGATATCTTGTATCTTAATTAAAGTATCGATATTTCAATCCTGATTAAAAATTTCGCACTATTTATGTCCAGTACTTTATTCTCGGACGTTCTATAATGCTACTCTACGGGTTGTTCGATGGTAATCTGATACAACTGCTAACTATTGCCATAATAAGTCTTGTATAGCGGGTATTATGAGTGTGTGGCGCTCCCTCTTATTTATAGAACAGGAAGTTCATAACTGTCTGTCGGGTGACCGTTGAACCGTCTTAATATGTCTACTGATTTGTATATACCTTATTCACTTAAAAGGTGGTAGGGACGTAATATCAATTAAAGGCGAATTTGAAAACCTGTTTTTAACATGTAATTCTACTTAAAAATTTTGACGAATTTTCATTACAGTTAAATTGTTTAATATTTAAGTAGTGATATTACTAGAGTTGAGGCGTTAACGTCGTGAGTATAGTTGAGGGCGTCCAAGCTCCCGAGGAAGTTTATCTGGGCTATATAAAAGTGAGTACACATTGTAATGGTAATTTAAAAATATATATATAAACAAAAGTTAGCGAAGTAGCGGCTTATTCCGAACACCCGTTCGATTCAGTGGTAGCCTCAAATATTGGTTATAAATAAGGAAATACGTTCATATTCACAGCCTCTTGTACAAAATACAGTTTTGGTTACCAACACAACTAATCGCTACTAAAAGCCGGTTTCCATCCTCCAGGCAACTTAACCAAACATTGGTGTTTGTGTACAGTGTAATCGCTAGAATAACGGGTAAGAGGCGAATTATTTTATTTATTCATTTCTGTTTGTTTGTTATTTTCTGTTACTAACACCGTCTTTTCACCATTAATTTTGTTGCATTTTTTATGTATATATGATTTGGGTTTGTTTATATTTTTTTAAACATGTTTTTTGTCGCGGCTCCCAGAAGCTTTTTTATGAATGAATTTGGATTTATCAAACTACTGATTTATTTGATTGAACTTAAAGATTTTTGTCTTAACTTGTTTATCGTTTTTTGCAAAAATGCAGTTTGGGGTTGTTTAAAAGAAGGTTGTAGAACGGCTTGTAATTTTTTGGAAAGGAATATTTTCTTATTTTAAAAAATTTCATGTATTATACTAGTATCATCAGATAATTAATTTTATAAAGCTTTAAATAACATAACATGTAGTGCCCCCATTCAGCATTTGCTTGAACAACACCAGTAGGATTCAAGGTTTTTTTTTCGTTGTGTAAACCATATACTTCATGTACAGGGTCATTTTTTATATTTTCCCACCCCCCTTAACTTTTTTGTGCCACTGTGTAGAAAAAATATGTAAATAGGAAAGTTGTAGTGCTTGAGAAGTAGTTCTCAGAAAACATTTTTTTGTCTATACAGGGTGTTGCAAAAAGTGTGAAAAACAAAAAAATATATATTTTTTAAATGGAACACCCTGTATATTTCTACTCAGGACGAAAGATCTTTGTTCTCCGATTACAAAAATATATAATTTGTCTACATTTGCTTAAGCCATTTTTGAGCTATTTCATTTTAAAAGTTGATTTAAATAAAATAAATCATTGTTTTAATCATTTTTTATTATTATATAAAAATTCGTATCTTAACATGTTTGATAATAAAAACTTCAGTATTTCAATTATTGTTGAATATGCCCACTATTGATACAATCTCGGAAGTCGTTTTCTAATTTATTTTTTGTTGCATGGGTAATAAAAATTGGATTGTTCTGGTTAAGGTCGTTTATATAGTATACAATTCTCACCCTGAGCTCTTCAATAATAGCACTTCTCTGAGCATAAACTTTGTTTTTAAATATCCCCACAAAAACGCGTCTAAAAGTGTTAGATCTGGGCTGTTCGGTGGCCAGTGGACGGTTCCCCGCCTATTATTTGAGCAGATTGGCGAATCGGAAGCATACCAAGAGAATCTCTGTTTCCTGATTTAAAAATTGTAAATATCTTTCGCCAGTTAGGGAACCTTCATAAAAAATAGAGCCAATAATTTGACATAATAGCTGTTTTTGTCACTGTCATTCACGGCTATTTTGACACATTTCATATTTTTCTTAATGGCGAGCAAGGCTATTTCGATTGGTTTGAATTCATGCTTTGTCAACTTTTAAAGGCAAATAGCTCGGAAATGGCTTAAGCAAATGTAGACAAATTATATATTGTTGTAATCGGAGAATAAAGATCTTTCGTCCTGAGGAGAAATATATAGGGTGTCCCATTTAAAAAATATATATTTTTTGTTTTTCTCACTTTTTGCAACACCCTGTATAGACGAAAATATCTTTTTTGAGAACTACTTCTCCAGCACTACAACTTTTATATTTACATCTTTTTTCTAAACAGTGGCACAAAAAAGTTAAGGGGGGTGGGAAAATATAAAAAATGACCCTGTACAGCATTTAATTGGTGTGTTGAAGCCAATTAGAGGGTTTATTATGAGATATAAATAACATTGTTAGAATTTGTCTCATTATTTTCTTGCATTATCAGAATGAACAAATGAAAGGTAAAGAAATAAGCTCAATTCCATTTTTTAGACGGGACACCCTGTATATGTTTTGCTACTACGAAAAAATCTTCTCCCGGTTTCTAAATTACATGAGTAGTAGGTTGATATATCCAGCTTTTTTTTAATATTATGTAATGTTCTCCTAGTTCGGATCAGTTCATTTAGATTTGGTTAGCTCTAGTTTCTTCTTGTTATTTTCATTATAGTTAGGGCTTAAAAACGGAAAAACAACGTATAACGTCTAACCACGCAATGTTGCCAAGTTTATAATTTAACGACCTAATTTACTTCGGTGTTTTAATCTTGTAAAGATCTCTGAAGATAGTCAGATGCTCGTGCAAGCAGAGGCGAAACGTCGACATGTAATTCCATTTCGACGCGGTCTAATCCAATCCCAACAATCATGACTGATTAATTAATCTAATTTGTTTTACTGTTTGATATCTAATAAACTAGGTGAGCGTGTTCGGATTTATTTAGTTTAGGTCGATATGGTTAGTTTGGGTAAATCTGGTGTATTTTTTAGTGAGTGCAAATATAAACAAAATTGACTGTTTATTCATAAAGTGTACAAGTGCGTCACGTGAAAACCCAAGGTACTGCTACTTTGCCAAGTTTGTGATTATTTTTTTTATTATTTTTCGTTCTTGTGGTTCTACTCAAATTTGTTTCAATTTAGATTTAGTTTGCTCTGGTCAGTTTTTGCTATTTTATGACGATTTAATGAATCAAAAGTTGAAAATTGAGGAACTAAAGCTTCTGCCTACGGCGCAGGCCCTGCGCCTATGTTGTCAAATCTATAATGTAGGGGTCCAGTCTTCATATTTATGGTTACTAAATCGGTGTGCTTTGTTTTGGGATTATTTGGATCGCTTTCGTTGTTTGTTGTTTTTTCTTTGATCGAGTCTAATTAATCGCAAGATTAGTTCATTAATTCACAATTTTGGCAACTACGTTACGTGAAAGCAGGCGATATCGAAGGTAGTATCTACTGTCACGTGACGCTGTTGCCAAGTTTGCCAACGATCTTATTTTTGGTATTTATTATATTGGTTCGCTTTGTTGTGGAATTATTTCGATTGCCTTGGGTAGGATGGTTTATAAACATGGCATCTGCGTCAAATGGAAGCAGACTATACCGAAGGTAGTGGCTACTGTCATGTGAAACTGTTGCCAAGTTTGTAAATATTCTGTTTTTTATTTATTAAATTGGTTGGGTTTCTATTGAGATTACTTCGATCGCTCTAGGGTTAGTTTGGTTTTCTCACAAATTGGGTTTAAACAAAAACAAAATTAGATTGTTAGTTGACAATCTTGGCAACTGTGTCACGTAGAAACAGTCTAATACCACCTGAGACCGTTGTCAAGTTTTTAATTAAATTGTATTTCTAGTCTTTATCGGTTTTTGCTGCCTATGGGTTTTTTTTAATTAATTTCCATTAGATTTATTTCATTCGCTCTTCTTTCTAGTATTTTAGATCCTTAGTATTTATTAAATTGTTTGCCAACTTCAATTGCATTTTAAACTTGCATATATACAGGGTGTTTCATTGAGTATATAAGTGGTTTTGGTTTATTTTCTTAAAATTTGCTTTACTTTATTATATTACTTGAACCTCAATTAATAGCGCATAATTATAATATAATTATTAATCTAATATTCCTCATGCTTTTTTATTAATACTTTTTGTTGTTCTTGTATAAGATCACTTTTTTTATTATTAATACCTAAATGTCTATTGCTAACGTCTTACCGCCTCTGTATAACGTCTTTCGTAGTAACGCTGTGACAACACTGTCCCAAAGCCCTTTCACTTTTCGTCAAATAAATTCAAGACTCTTCTTCTAGGATCGAAATTCTCGTTCGACCCCTCGATGGACGACGCCAGCTCATTATTGGATTGCGATCACGGCGGATCCAGACGCTCATTGGCCGACACCAGCGTGACGTCGACCGCCGACCTATCGGTGTTTTCCACGATCACTAGATCTCAGGCTCACGAGAATAACTTGGATACCCACAGCAATATGAGCGATAATTCGGTCGGAGGAGCGAGTTCGGTTGGATCAGGTAAATATTCGTCATACTTATTGAAGGTTAGTTTGGGTTAAACTGATGGCCTAATTAATTGCATTTTAGGCAATATATGATTTCAAAACCACGAAAATTATATGGCATTTCCACTGATGATAACAATATAAAGGGGATTCACATAATTATGCCTATTAGAAGCAAGTTTGCCAAAACTTTCCAAAAACTCGCAGTAGCTTTGCTATTTTGAATGAAAAAGCATGTGTTAATGCGCTTTTAATTGCGATAAGGATTTAGCTTTATGATGTAGTTTTAAAAAAATTAATATTTTAGGCGTAGTGTAATGACAGTTTTCACGAACTTTGTAAATTTTTTAGAAATAAATTGTTTACTGTAATTAGACGAACTTCTAAGCTTTCTAAAAAAAATCAAAGTTCTACAAGGTCATGCAGCATGTACAAAAATTCGGGTCGATTTTTGATACTAGAGATACTCTGAAAATGTCATAAAAATACAAATGAAATTCCATTAAAAAGTTTTCCTTTATTACATATTGGCGCCAAATTTTTGACTAGTTGTCTGGATTTCGTTAAAAACATTTTTTCAATACATAATACTTTCTCAAAATGTGTGCAGTTTACAGGCCGTAGAAGTGAAACCTTCATAAAACTAATAGTAGAGTGCCCAACGCAGTAAAAGCCTTCTATAAATGATATTTGTGGGCACCTCGGGGTTACAAGCTGAAATTTTCACAGAATGAAGGCTTTATTATATTAATTCAAAATCCGAAGGTAATCAAAAATTAGAAGGGGCAAAAGGGCAGTATACCTAAAAATCGAGATTATTATATGAACGTGTAGGATATTAATGTATGAATGTTTTCATATAAAATTCATCTACATTTTTGTACGAATTATATTTTTTATCATTGCTTGAAATATGCAGATTACATGGGCCCTCACGGCAAAATAAATCAAAAAATTGAAATATCTCTTCGAACCTGGGCAAAATCTGATTGAAATATACTCATTTTTGTATTCACCTCGCATTCTCTTCGAAATGAAGGCTTAAATCAAAATTTTTTTATTCTTGCAAAAAGTTTGCCTTAAGTATCTAGAATACATAGGTGCAAGAATACATTTTTTTCTCAAATGGTAATGGAAAAATAGAATTAAATATAAAAAAAGAAATTTTCCTCTAGCCGCGACCGTCCGATCTCTGCCCCAGTACTCTCTCATCTCACTTTTCTCCATAGCTCCGTCTCTCTCTCGCCTATTGTACAATACAATAGGTGCTTTTACACATTACGGTTTAGAATACTAATAATAATAATAGCTATTATTATTTGAATAAAGTCAATGAAGACATTTTCGATTATACTGAAATTTATTTTTCCTATAGGCTGGCTGCTAGGTAATAAAGCAGTAGAAAAAAATCATATACTTATTGCAACTGCTATTAAAAAAAGGACTAGCTTTTATTCAGAATAGAAAAACTCAAAATGTAAAAAAAATCTTTATAATAAAATCTATTTATCTTCAGTGTCTGTATCTTCTTCAGGAATAGACACTATGACTTCAATATTGCCTTCCAGTAATTTTTTTGCATGATCTTATGCAACCTATTTAATTTCTTCTACGTGTACAAGCTTTAAAGCTTGTACACGTTGCTTCCATACAATCTAATAAAAAAATATTTTATTAAGTTTTATTATGTAGGTACCTATTTAATCTAATAATAATTTACCTTTTTTACATCCGCATGCAATAAATACTTTTACATCCACAACAGTGGAATTTATTTATCCACTCTGTTTTTAATTAAAAAAAAAACAGTTAACGAAATTAGAGCACGCTCATAAAACGAATTTCAAGTTCGCAACTATAGTGAGGGATTTACCAATATTTTTGATAAGAAAACAAATTGCGAGCCAATTGACAACAAATTACTATCCTCTATAGTCACGAAGAAGCTGATACTAGGATTTTGTTGCATATACTCTGCTAAACATTGTATGTATTTGACATGCATATTGGACTCCAATGACACTGGTACATTTTAAAAATATATATTTCTAAAGAATTTGGGTAAAATGTGGAAGAGGAAATTCGGTGCGATATGTGGCCATTCATGATATCAAGCTAGAGAAAAAACTTGCAAAAAAATTACCTGCATTTCATGCTCTAACGGGTTGTCATACAACCAGTCAGTTTTCAGGATTAGGAAAAATAAAATGTTGGAAAATGTATCTAAATTATTCCGATTATTTAGACGGTATTGGGGTCCAGGAATTTTAGGATGTCATGTTCAATAACATAGAGAAATTTATCATAAAATTATTTTCAACAAATCCAAACATTTCGTCCATTAATATTTTAAGGACACTATTGGCCTCTTCATCGCTAATTGAAAAAACTAGCCCCTACAAAAAATAGTTTAAAATTTCACAGTCACATTTTACATTTTGAGTTTTTCTATTCTGAATAAAAGCTAGTCCTTCTTTTAATAGCAGTTGCATTAAGTATATGATTTTTTGTACTGCTTTATTGCCTAGCAGCGCATAGGAAAAATACATTTCAGTATAATCGAAAATGTCTTCATTGACTTTATTCAAATAATAATAGCAATTATTATTATTAGTATTCTAACCCGCAATGTGTAAAAGCACTTATTGTATTGTACAAAAGGCGAGAGAAAGAGAGAGGGAGCTATGGAGAAAAGTGAGATGCGAGAGTACTGGAGGATATTTAATTCTATTTTTCCAGTACCATTTGAGAAAAAATGTATTCTTGCACCTATGATATAGATAGATACCTAAGGCAAACTTTTTGCAAGAATAAAAATTTTTGATTTGAGCCTTTATTTCGGAGAGAATGCGAGGTGAATACAAAACGAGTATATTTCAATCAGATTTTGCCCAGGTTCGAAGGGAGATATTTCAATTTTTTGATTTTTTTTGCCGTAAGGGCCAATGTAATCTGCATATTTCAAGCAATGATAAAAAATATAATTCGTATAAAAATGTAGATGAATTTTATATGAAAACATTTATAAATTAATATCCTACACGTTCATATTGTCACGAGTATCTTTAGGGGTAGCGCGTTTATTTAAAGAATAACTTCTTAGAGAAGAGCCTCGTCGCGATTAGTACAATGACGGGGTCTCAATGCTTCCTTTAATCTACCACCGAATGTTCTACTCGTGAGGACACGCCTTGTTTGGCGTGCCGGGGGGTAACTGAGGTAGACCGGGTTCGCGTCACGTGGGGTAAGAAGAGATGATAAAGTAAGCACGTTTAGTTTATAACAATAACAATGTATTAACGATAGAACTTTAACAACAATTACTGGTCAGAGAAAATGAGATTCTATTATACCCGATTACTACGGTGCGCATGTTTTCTCGATTTGAGGTACTGTTCATAGGTCTTTGTTTACTGTCTTATAATTTATAGTTTTTCTTAAGAGCTGGGTTTTATTTAAGAGCACTAAGAGCTTTCACTAAACTTTTTAACTGACTATTTAGACACTTGTCTTTCTGAACACTCTGACAAACTTCTTATCAAGACTTTACTATGGAGGTTGTGCAACCCCTGGTCCTAGCAGTCGTCAAATGGCTAACCGGTACCAGGTTTGGTAGGAAAGGAATTGAACCTAAAGCAGTCGTATGACTAACTCTAGGAGCGGATAGAACCCAGAAGGCAGTCGTCAAATGGCTAACCTTGGGAGCTGGAGGTGAGACTAAGTCTGCCGAACTGAGGGTTCGGTAGCGTATTTATATAAAACAAAGTGATGATCATTGCATGCATAAGGTTCAAAGTCGCTCCCGTTGATTGCTCGCGTTGTTTATAGTTTGCCTTTAATGTTTATATAACAATCTCCAAGTTCAAGTTCAAACTTTCGACAGGGTGATATTTGTTTAGTAGCTTATGCATTTTAGTAGATTACAATATAATAATATCGATTTTTAGGTATACTGCCCTTTTGCTCGTTCTGACTTTGTATTACCTTCGGATTTTGAATTAATATAATAAGACCTTCATTCTGTGAACATTTCAGCTTGTAACCCCGACGTGCCCACACAAGGCATAATAAGTTGTAAGTAGCACTCTACTATAAACCTAGCGGTCACCCATCGAAATACTAATCACGCCCGACGTTCCTTAACTTCAGTGATCGGAGGACAACTACTTTTTACTCTTAAAAATCATGTAGCAACTGTATAACCAAAGACATTAATGTCTTTGTGTATAACTGTGTTCTATCTCTTTCTCTCGCAGGCTATATCCTATAGATCCTTTTTCCTGTTGCTTTTTCGTTTCATCGAGTCTCAAATCACACCCGGCTAAAGAAGTATTCACTCAAAAAAAAAAACCTAACATATTTTTGTGTATTACACCTTGAATTTTTGACGTAATTACATTTACCCGTTTATAGGCCTGCAAAAACCCATCACAAGCGCCCAATCCACTCCCAGAGCTACGCCCCACAACCCCAGTCCGGACGTGTTGCGCATCTACGTACCGTATTCTCCCCTGGAGACTCCCGTCGCCAGTCCCCACAACGGAGACGTGCAACGGATTCTTCCCTGCTCGTTTCCCGAAATGAACAAGATCCGGATCAGGATCGACAACGACGAACTGGCAACGCCACTCGTCGAACACGGCCAGATCAAACATTTCCGATTGGAGAGTCCAGAAGTTGATTTTACTTAGAGGTGACCTTTTTTTTGTCTTATATTTGTTCAAGAAAAATATGGATCACCTGCAAAACTAAAATGATATTTAAAACATTTATGTGTTGTACAACCAATTTGAATTACCACCAATCGTATTCGTGGACGACTAACTTTTTGATTGTAAATAGCAGCCTGTATGGTGGGATTCTCTTTTGAATTTCCTTTTAAGCGAGTGGTCACAAGGTGATGTTTATTTTAAAAAATGGCGCTTAAGGGGCTAGTTTAAAAAAGCAACATGGCTGCTCTATGACGTCTCATTTGAAAATGTTCGCTACGAAGCGCCTGTCTTATTAGAGTTAATGTGAGATAATGGAAATAATATAATTTTTAGCTACATTCGAACATCCTCTTCTTCGACATAGAACATGGTGCGACTTCTTATAGTTTAAATACTATTACTAGTAAGTTTAAACAGGCATAAATATTGAAAATGTCCACCCTGTAAAATATGTCCATGACAGTTGGGTTTTTTAATGGCTTCTGAAGTGCTTTTTTGAAACAAATATCAATTTATGACCCCTCGAGGCAAATGAAATTTAAAGGAAAATGCGAATATCCGAAAAATATGCAGGGTGTTAAAAAAATTATAAAGTTTTTGCATTTTGCGCTGCAATTACGACAAATCTCAGTCTTAGTAACTCAAATGGTGAATACGAATAAGAAAGTAATATAAATAAATCTTACGTTGACAAGCCAATACAGCAACCAATGAGCAATAGACGATTTATTTATGTTAGTCTGGTTGATGTGAAGACCAACTCTTTTTGTTTTAAATATAATGCTGTATATTCGGGTTTCCCTTAGAATTTCCTTAGCAACGAGAGGTCGCGAGGCGATGCTTTAGGAGCAACATGGAGCCCCGTGACGTCAGCAAAAACAACGCATTTTACAAAGTTGATTTTTTTCGCTACAAGGGATCTGCTTATCGGTAATGTGCTATTGCTCTTCTATTGTTTTGATAGAAATTATGTCATTTTCGCTTTATTCGAACACCCTTTTTGACAGTTCAAATAGAACATGCCACTTGTTATTTTGATTGATTAAAGACTAATAAGTACTAATACGTTTTAAAATGCATAAAGGGTAAAAATATCAGATTTCTAAAACATGAGCTTTCAACTGACGATGACGTGACAGTTTTTTTAGAAGTCCTGGAGGGCCGTTTTTTTTTTTTAGACAAATATCCTCTTGTGATACCTCGTTGCAGAGGGTTTGCAAAGATGAATCTGAATATATGAAAAAAATTCATCCTGGTTGGCGCCTGCGCAATAGACATACACAGCTTTATATAAATATGCCATAGCCCAAGTTGCTATTAATTAAAAAAATAATAGATTTTGTGCGGCAGTCGTCACAGATGGCTTTAGTGACTCGAATGGTAATAGAAAAAAAATCTTATTTGATAAGTCAATACAGCGACCAATGAGCAATAGATAGTTTTTTATTTTAGTCTCGACTATGTAACGGACAACTTTTATTAGCACTCTGAATTACCGTTGCAACGAGTAGTTACACGATGATATTATTTTAAAAATGGCGCTTCGGGAGCCGCTAAAGAAACAACGTTAACGTGACATTGCTCTTCTATTGCTTGGATAGATATGACGTCAGTTTCGCTCAATGAACTCTATTACAACTGGAACTCGCACGACGTAAATAAAAAATGTCGCCAATTGTTAGAAAAGGACCGCTGCCGCGGAAGGGTAATCTGTCTCTGTCGCACCCGTGCAGCTAAATGACAAAATGATGTATTAACAATTTCAAAAGCAGATAATACGTTTTTTGGATCTTAAAAATCAAATAATTCATTTTGATAATTATGTGATGAAGTTTGAAAAAGGATAATATCCAATAATTTTTTCCTTGAATGTTTTTATTTATACTAAAAATGCAAAAATAGCAGAATAAACTTATATGGACCTTACTGCTCTGTCCTAGTGTAAAATAATAATAATAGGTTTAGGTACCTAGGGCGTATAGGGCTAAGCCTAAATGACTAAATACGTGGTTTGTAATAAATAATAATTGTTTCCTTACAATTTTTTCTTTAATTATTTGAATGTGAGCATTCCAGATCTTTCTTAGTTACGAGTCACCAAGAAATTAAATTAATATGTAGGTACCTATACCCAGGTATGAGGTGTTTTTGGGTGTAGCATTCACAGGCATAAACAATAATAGCAATAAGCAGATTTTACAATGTTTTATTATCTCTTACTTAAAACTACAAATAATGAGTACCTACATGAAACGGATAAAATCTATATCCTACAACCTGGAAAACAATGATTTAATGAACTATCATTGATAATAAAACTATAATAATATTAATACCTACACCTATTACATTATAATGTATATACTATTTCATATGTGGTAGAATAAAATTGTTTTATTTAATTTGTGTCGAAGGGTAGCTTTTTCTCCCAAAAGTTGCAATAATCTTTTTTTTTGCATGAGTTTGTATACGAATGTCTGCATACATGTTTGCAACACCTAATAATTTGAATTTCGTGCAATTCATTGCTAACATCCACTACAGGATGCTGTATTTTAAAAAGTGATTGCAGTTTTGGGAGAAAATATTGCACGGCAGCTAAAATAATTCTTTTTTTTAAATTAAATTTTTCCAAGTGACCAATGCTTACTTCAGTCCTAAATGCCCTTTCTGTATAAGAGACGATTTGAAAAATTTGATGGAAAGTACAGTTTACCATTTGAAATAAATGAAGTGAAACTTCTACAATTATTGTTAATGTCTAAGCAATAACTGTGATCAGAATATTGTTTTTCTACGATCATTTCTTGACAAAGGTCGCAAGAATTTTTTTTTAAATCTTTCTTGTTATGACCCCCAATATAATATAATACATTATCTTGAAAAGAAGAAAGATCTGTCAATTATGGCTCCAAATAAATCAAATCATTATCTTCATGGACATTGTCAACACTTTGGCTTTCGATAGTAGAACGCCTGCTATTACGAAAATCAAATACTGGTGCTAAATCCGAGTTATAACTAACACAACAATTTCCATTTACACTAGGCTGTACACTATTTCGAAATAACAATTTGCGTAGTGCCCATTTAAATTGTAAAGCGTTAGGGTTATTATTCCACCCACCTCTAGATCTTATGCAACCAAAATATAGCTCCAACTGGTCTTGTGAGCATTTATACGTAAGGAAATACTTTTGAGGGTTTTCTGGGCGAGCAAATGTGTGCAAATGTTTTTCTGTGATGTGTTAAAATAGAACAACCATTTATTTTTAATTGTCTAATATAGTTTGATGTTTCGTTAAAAATAGCTTTCCAATAATCATAGTTTTTTAAGAATAGTGCAGACTTATAGCCTTTCCCAAATGGTGAACGAGAATTCATGATATCACAAATTTTATCAAATATCCGAATAAATTCAGTTGTGGCTTCACTACCCTTAAAATCTTGATTACCGGTTACCCTTAGAAAATCTATGGCATCAGCTACACTAGCACTAACTGTCTGGACAGCAAGACGTACACTCATTTTTTTTTATTTAAAATTGATATGACAACCAGTTAATGAATTAGCCAATTTTAAATCGTCTTTTTCTTGTAATACATGCAACTTCTCTATAAATTTAAAATCAATGATTCCAGAAGATGAAGTTATTTTGGTTTCTGCAAATGCATTTCGAAGCAATTTTATTACATGAGAAGGATCTAAAATACAAAAAACTTCTGAAACATTTTGGGGCGAGTCTAAAAAATGAGGTTTTGCAATTTGAACTTTTGGTTCTATGTTGAGCGAATTTATTTTACATCCTAACAGAGAAAAAGTTTTAATATTTGAAATACATCCATCACAAGTTATTGAACGAACATTAATGTTAATTTCTGATAATTTTTGAATTGCAACTTGAATGAACTGTTTTTGTAAAATGGCAGTTATTTTGTTTGTAAACATATATGTTATTGGGCATTTAAAATTTGTTGTGTATGACACAATCATAAAAACCGAAACCTCTGTAGCTAATTCTTGCGATTCTATGGGTGCTACATTTCGTAAATTTACATAGCCACAATGTGTATCTTGTTTTTTGTCATAAACAATCTGAGACTTTATGGCCATTGAGTCAAAAACTAAACTTACATCATTTAAATAGTAATTTTTTCTGCCTGTACCTTTAAAAAGTCAAAAACTTCGTGCAAAAATCCTTCTTCGCAATTAAATGCAGAAAGCCACTTCCTCAGCATTCCAGCATGAGGCAAACATTTTTTTTTTCTTAAAAATCCATAGGCCCGAGGAGAGTAAAAATATAAAGTTCAAGCAAAGTCTTTCATTTCTGGAGAATACCTTCCTTGTGTTGCCCTAAATTTAGAATTTTTCAACTCACTGCGAAATATTTCCAATGAAAAACCTTCAAAATTATTCATCAGGGTCTCTTCCAAATCAGTCTCACATCTGGATTTTTTCTTCAAATGATTAATTAAATCTTTCATTGACTGGATTTTCTTCTGATTTTTTTATTAAGATTCTTAATTTTCCTTCTATACCCTTTAACTTCTGTACAAGATTTCCTTGGGTAAATGTGAACTCCAACGTCCTTTGTAAGTGACGTGGAACTATCCTAAAATAATAAAAATATGTAAATATAAGTATACAATAAACTCTTGGTATTATAATAAAATGACCGATGAAGTGTAAATTATGTACATTCGAGGTTACATTTACAACACTAAGTACTTTCTAGTTTTCTTTAACTCGTAACCAGGAACTTACGCAAATTGTTTTTTATACGTTTACCTCAGATACCTCCATTTCATTAGCGTGAGCTGATGTTGATGGTATACTCTCGGGTATACTTGTTCGAATTAATTTCCTTCTTGGCTTAGGTGGTTCTACTTCTAAATGCTTAGGAAACTGGAAGATGGGAGGTACTGCATCTTTTTTCAACAGCTTCTTATTTAAAGAACTTTGTAAGTAACTGTCCTTAGTAAAATTATCACTACATATGACAGTATGAACAGATAGTTTAAAGTTTTCCAACCGATGTGCTCTAATCCACAATGAAAGAACATCAGGTCGTGAAAATGGGTATCTAAAAACCATATTTTCTATTATCATTGCAACTTACAACCATACATAATATTATTACAAACGAAAATAACTAAAAAGTACATAATGTTAACCCAAACAGCTTAATATGTTTTAGTTAAGGGAAAGGGGATTATTAATTCTTACTTATGAAAGCGTAGCGTCGTTCCTGGTGTTACATCCATAAGCTCAACAATATACAACCATTTTTAAACAGTTCTTGATGATTGTTTTACTTAAAATCGGTATCAAAACGAAATAAACGAGCTCTAACAAAGAAAATTCTCAATTTCACCATAAACCAAAACAAGCTAAAGAACAACGCATTCCCTTCGCGGACGTCTGTTTCTCTCCAAGACAGGACAGGCCTCAAACTTCAATGTCGTTTGTCATATGCGTGCGCGTTCCAGTTGTAATAGAGTTCATTGGTTTCGCTACATTCGAACACCCTCTCCTTCTTTTATAGAACATGCCACATATAGATTACTGCATGAATATTGAAAATATAAAAATTGTAAATACGTCGTTTCAACTGACGTGACAGAGCCGTCATTTTGTTTTTCCAAATGGCTCCTGGGCCCTATTCGCCTATTTCGCAAAGTGTACCGTAACACTTGTAAGAGTATTGGCTAATACTTGTACAACTTGTGCCGGGTATTATGTTCTACACAATTATGATCTACAATTGTAGTTTATTACTCCATACTATACAAGTAACAAGTAAATTTTGCTATAATACAACAAGGGCAGTATTTGTTATTATCTTGTAACTTGTAGCGTTTTTTTTTCTAATAGTAAAAGAAGTGTTGTAAGAAAAGGTTTAAAATATTTTTGTAGTTTTCTTAATACCACAATATATGGTCTAGTGATAGTGATAGTGAAGAGGAACAGACACAAAGGCGTAAAGGGTACAAATTACGTGGAAATTTTAATTATCATGATTTTGAATTTAAAGAGTGACTTAGAGTAAGTCGAACGACGGTAGAAGAAATACTCCTTAATATTGACCCATGCTCCAGCATCCCACAGATCAAAGTCGCAGGCTTGAGCCTAGGCAACGGCTTTGTATTGCTTGTCATTGCCTAAGTAATGGGGACAATACCACGGGGTAGCAGATATGCATTGGGTAGAAGTATCTGGAAGCGTTCATGCTGTAGTGCCAAGTGTGAATGTTTCAAAACATTATAAAATCGCCAGAACATATTGAGCACATAACTCAGGAATTCTACCAAATAGGTAGTTGTGCAGTGGTTAGACCCTGAGCTTGTGATACGGCGCCCCGGATTCGATTCCCGTCAGTGGTACTTTTTTAAGATTAGGTTTGTTACTTTTTTTTAAATTTGGATTAGTTGCGCCTCCGCAGAGAGCGAAGGGTTATGCGTGAAGAGAAATATTAGACATTCTAAAATAGTAAATAAATAAGTAAGTCCCGCCCAATTGTCAGTATGGTTTATAACCCTGATCGTTAGAGGCGAGTTTTTGTAACAAATATCATCTTGTGACTTCTCGTTGCAGAGGGAATTTCAATAAAAATCCGAAATGATATGGTATTATTCAAAATAAAAGATGTTTCATTTTGCACGTCATTTATATTTAGTGACTTATCATGCATATTCCAAAGTTCGTAAGTTAACCCAGTTATTCCGTGGAACAACACTTTCGTGACCACCCGATAAACCTTTATTGTGCAACATTGTGTATTTTTCGTTCTTGCAAATTACCTGTTGTGAAAATTAGAAAACCTAGATTCAGAAAAAATGCAATGAAACTATCATTTTTAGTCAATTATTTTTATATAAATCTTAGAATTTAGCTAAAAGTTAGGCATTGCAATCACCAGTAATAAATAATTAAAACGAATCAAAATTAATGTGAAACTCTTTGACAATTTGTGCGGCATTAGTAGTGTAGATGATACTGTTTAACTAATTCAAGGAATTCTTAGTATCTCCAACGGATCAATGACGTTTTTTTGGTGCAATCTGTAGGATAGAAACCAACTTCTTCTCAATCTAATTTGTGCTACACTTTATGGTCTCTTTGGATAATCACATTTAGGAAAAAGTGTAACATTTTGAATCATCTTGTAAAGTAAGTACGTAATTGTAAGAATTCTACTAATTGTATAAACATCTTTGGAACAATATTAAGAAGCAACGTTGGATCCATTGTAAAATTCGAATATGGTATTATAGTCCTAAGAATGAGTCTTTATGCAATAATTCTGAGTAATCTTACTGTCTCGAGCTGAGCCTGTAAAAAAATTAATTACTGATATCAAGAGCAGCTCTTTATTGTTCCTTTATATTATATTTCAGATTTTTGACAATTAATTTAATTTAAATATTTATTATTTTACTTTCATCTA
Organism: Pissodes strobi; assembly: GCA_016904865.1. NCBI lineage: Eukaryota > Metazoa > Arthropoda > Insecta > Coleoptera > Curculionidae > Pissodes > Pissodes strobi. The sequence goes on from MU182100.1 coordinate 761,475, forward strand.
AATAGATTTATTTCTAGGTTATCTGTAAGTTGTAAATGTGTAACGTTCATTTTGTGTTAGATGTACAGTCGAATCCATTTGAAAGTTTTGAGTGCCTTTCAAACTGAGCCATCTATCGGCAATCGAATCGAAATTTTACAGGCTGTTATTAGGCATACATATACAGGTTTGTGACAAACTGGCTGCTGGTAATTGACTAGAGAAATCCAATTTTAACCGCTATTTTTAAAGCTCGGTTTCCTTAAAACACTTCTTCCAATTTTGATGCAATTTTCGTGAAAGTGACTGTCCTATGAAAGTTGGTCAATCTACCTTCATCTGTTCTAATACATTCAACAACACACTTATGTCTGCGTACATCCCTTCAGTATTGTGAGGGAAGCTTCGCGATTGCGTAATATGTTGTTCGTTGCGATTACAGCGACTCAAGTGGCGCTTTGAAAAACTAGTCAATTGAATTGAATATCTTACTGTTGCTCCCCGATGGGATTTAAGTACAAATTCTACCTGTGAATGGTCGTTAGAAAAGATGTAGATCCGATTGTCGTACTATATTTTTTATTTTTTGATTTTGGGTATTTTGTCAAGTTTAGTTGCACCCCCGGAGAGAGCGAAGCGAGGGGAGGGTCATGTGTGAAGTGAAATATTAGACATTTTAAAATAGTAAACAAACGCTCAATGCTGGTTGCGTACACTACACGTGAAGCTTTTCATGATTTCATCATGACTACGCAAGCGCGCGAACCTTCCCGCACAGTATTGAAGGGATGTACGGAGAGCCTTGTGAACACGCCTGCTAGCGCAATATAGTGCGACGACCATTCTTAGTTCGCCATTCGACCATATTGCTCAAAATTCATTAAAAATAGTTGTTGTTTCTTCCAGCATTTTAAATGTCATAAAGCTGGGATTTCAAGTTTTGAAAGCATTTTTCAGACTGTAAATAAGTATTTCCCAATTATTTTTATTCTCCTGGGATGGTTAGGCTAGATCACGGAATTTTAGTATGTCGGAAATCTGTAATTTTATGAAACAGTCTAAATGTAGTGCTTTAAAATGTATCTATTCTAATACTTTTTGAACGCGCCCGGTACTATATTAGTGTTTCACAAAAAAACGGTATATAAACTGGATTTCTTATTCCAATGCGCAGCAGTTTATAAAATGGTTTTCTTTCCGATGGCGTATATCTTGATCTTTTCCAGTTTTATTTATTGCTGAGCATTTGTAAAAGGTGTGCCATACTTTTTTGTACTCGATTCTTGTTTATATTAAAATATTTAATTAATATAATATGTAGGTATATATTATTTATTTTGAAACAGTGGTGGGGAAAGGCAGATTAATTATAAATTAATTACCAAAAAATTTTAGTGTATGTATTAGCTTTAGTCGAAATTTGAGACGTCTTCTACAAAAGATTTACTTTACAAGTATTTGTAAAGAAATAACTTATCTTCGGTATACCTACCTCCAGCATATATATTATTTTTTTTAATTTATGTGATTTTATGTCATTGTTGTTTCAACTTTTTGCGTCACTTAAACAAAGACATATTAAAAAAAAATTAATATTGTAAATATATACGGGGGCCATCCAAACAGTTGTGTCTTTCAACTCATTAGAAAGGGTGAGTTCAAGACGAGCTGAAAAACATCCTAGTTCGGTGTATTTCATAAGATGTATATTTTATATGTTTCAATTTCCTCCGATACATTTCTGATTTGCAACTGATTTACCTAAAACCTAGGTTTTAATATGTTTAATATCCAGTTTTGCCCTTGACATAGTATGATTGTACGGCAACCGAAAGATAAATTGTACTAAAAGTGTTTCATGTTGTACTGAATATTGCCCGTAAATAAAATGTTAAATGTGCAACAAAAACTGATTGTATCCAATTCAGTGGCAAGCTAAGAAAACACTTTATCGAAAGTACACATGTTGGCAGCATACTATTATAGAATAAATCAAAAAATGTACACTAAAAGCACAACAAAATATCTAAAACTTAAAATTAGCCAAGTGGTGGAGTTATTGTGAATCGCTTTAAAATATTGATACCGTGAAAGAATAGGAAGAAATAGAGTGATCACAAAAAAAAAATACTAAAATTGTCAACATCCATTAAAAACGCTCTAAAAATGGCATTCGTGTTTGTATTTCAGATATGTAAGACCAGTAAAGTAATAAACTGCTATGATTGAAAACCATAGCAGTTCGTTTTGTAGCGCTAAACATCATTGCTATAGTGTAAAGACAAGAACAACATTGTACAAAATTATACTAAAATAAGTGGACCCAAGAAACGTGCCATTACCATTTTCTAAAACTAGAAGCCCTGTTGGTACCTTCATATACGCTTTAATAATAGAGCAATAAATTAACAAAACAGCTATGGTTCTATCTGAAACGCTAGACAAACCCTGATACTGCTACTTACAGATCAGCTGCAACAAAATTAAATTGTACTAAAACAACCAAACGCGCGGTAATGGGAACGGATTGTGCCGAATTTAGTTCAAATGTTCTAAAATGAGCCTCCCTGCTTTATATACAAGGTGGTCCAACGCGGTCAAGTACAATAGCTCGGCCATTTTAGGAATTTAAAAAAATGTTTCATACAAACTTGTAGAAACTGCTGAGAGCTACCAATTTAAATTATTTTTGAGCTATACAGTGTTGCGCATAAATTTACCACAAACCTTTTTTTACATGTTTGAATTCTGCTATAAAATATCCTATAGCTTAATTCAAATGTATGACAGGTTGTAGAATCTAAACGGCTTAATTTAAAGCGAAACGGTTTGCAATTTTCCTATCTTAGATTTTCATTTTATCGTTTGGCCTCAACTTCCGGTTTAACCTTCTTATAGGTACGCAATAACATTCATTATATATATACCAATAAGTTAACAAATAGTTAGGATTTAATAACAGTTCATTCAGAGGCGCTTGATATACACATATTATTAAACATACAGACAGGTAAAGTTGAGTAAATAATGCGTTTTGAGGCGAAAAAAACACTGCTACAATATAAGAATAAGAACAAATAGTGTAATTTACATGAAAAATTAAATTGTAGTAAGACAGCTGAGCATGCTAAACGTGAACAGATTATGCTAAATCTAGCATAAATGTAATGAAAAGAGCATCCCTTTTGGTACCCCTTCATACATTATAGATATCAATAAACTAAAAAAACGGTTCGGAAGCGCTGGAGCAATCAGTTGGCATCTTTGTTACAGGATAAAACCAAAAATAAATAGCAAAAAAGATACTAATTGTTTCAAAGATAGTACAAAAGTTTTTAATAAAGGCACAATCCTTTAAATACCAGTCTCATTAGGCTTAAAAATGAATCGCAAACGAGGATATCCATCAGAATTGCGCATGCTGTAGAATTTGAATGCTTTGTTGTAACAAAACATCTCTGAGGTGAAAAAGAGATGGATATATACCAAATACTAGATAGGACAGAGACGCCGATTTCAGCACTGGGATTAGTCGTCAAAAAAAGAATTGACACCCATAACAGAACATAATTTTGAGTCTTCTTATTGGGTGCAATATGATGGGTTATTCCCTCGTCTGTCGCGTCGGTCCGATACGAAATGATTCGTACTACCGTAAATTTCAGTTTTGTTGTATAATTAACTAGCAGGTGCCATTTATTCAAAAAAGTACCGATTATATATGTTAAAGAACCCCACAACGGCATCGGTGAACTTGTTTGAGATTGTAGTATGTTAGAGTCCTATCCCTACTGATAATATTTCCACAAAAATTTGGGGGGTCACCAGTCATATTTTTGAATTAGGGCTGCCTAGAGATACGCCACTGGAAAATATATAAATTCCATTATATTACTTTACTTCAAATAAATTTTAGAAATGTTGAATTAAAGGTGGGAATTCGGGCTATTTGGTTGAAAATGTGTACCTTTAGAAGATATAATCATGTTTTAAAGATGTGCCGGCCCGCAAAGTATCTACAGTATGGTCCTTTCATACACCAGAAAAGTGTGCCAATACAAGCATGTCTTAGGTGATTAAAACGATAAAAAGAAAATCAAAAGAGTTTAAGTTACATTATTTTATTGCACTTTTGACCTCATAATGAGTTTCTTAGTTTTTGAGACAATCCTGACCGAAGCTAAAATTCAGTTGAATATTAGTTACTTACATTACATCGAACTATTTATTCTAACTTATAGTAACGGCTAAAAAATTAATAAAATATTGAATTATCTGTCCAAACGAAACAAAAAAAAACAATCTATTCAAAAAGTTAGTTTTTGCTCATTTTTATCGTACTCACGACACCACAAGTTTTATCTGTTACTCATAATTAAAACGAACCTATAACATAATTAAAACATGAAAATACATAGCACTCATTAATTATTGAAAAAGTGTAGGCATTTAAGGTTAAGGTAAATAATTTTGGAGTTGAATTAAATGTGTAACAGAAATTCTGTGATCGAAGAATTTAAAAATAGATTCAGTACCCAGTGTTATACAAATAGGATGTATCCATAGGGGCGCAATCATTAGTATAAGTTTCGCTTGACTAGATGATGTCCTTTATGAGGGTTATAGATCTGACTAGGAGTGTTTAATTTTTTTTCGATATTTCAATAGGTACTGTCAATATAAGCAATGACTTTTGCCTCATCACGAGTCAGGTTATGTATACAAAGCGATAACAAATTCAGTAACGTTCTCCTGTATGTAGAGGTTATTGAGTTTGCGCCTACTGATTACCTCAAAAATCGAATGCCTAGAGACCGGCTAACGAGCATGCTTATAGCATGGCGGGATTGGTAGTCAACGTTATAGGTTCGTTTTAATCATAAGTGAAGCAACACATAAAACTTGTGTTGTGAGTACCATAAAAATGTGCAAAAACTCAATCGTTGAATAGATTTTTTTCTGTTTCGTTTGGACAGAAGTAATATTCAATTCAATTTTAACTTCGGACACCCTGTAGGATTGTCTCAAAAACTTAAACTGAACAAACTCAATATGAAGCCAAAAGTGCAATAAAATAATGCAACTTAAACTGTTTCCATTTTCTTTTTATTGGTTTAGTCATCTTAATCATGCACAATTGGCACACTTTTTCTGGTTTATGATTTGGACCACCCTGTAGACACTTTACGGACCGGCAAACTTCAAAGCATGATTCTATCTTCTGAATGTATGTATTTTTAACCAAATAACCCAAATTCCCACCATATATTCATGTATTTCTAAAATGTATTTGAAGTAAAATAATATAATATATGATCTTTTAGATTTTCGTGGCGTATGTTTAGGCAGCCCTAACTCAAAAATATGGCCGGTGACCTGCCCAAATTTTTGTGGAAATATTATCAGCAGGAATAGGACTCTAGCATACTACAATCTCAAACAATTTCACCGATGCCGGTTTTCAATGTAATTGTTGCGGGTCTTTTATCGGGATCATAGAAACTAAAGTTATAAATTTAATAAGGAAACAGGCAGTATTAAGAAACTATACTGTTGCGATTAGATCGCTTTTGATACTTGTTGGGCCACCTAATCACTTCTAACCAGGGTAGGGCATTTTAAATTACATCACAACTTCGATTTTAGTTGATTATTGCCATATATTTACGTGTAAATGAACTTACTGCTCATTTTCTCCTATTAAGGAGTTCAGATTAAAACACCTCATCTGAGCAGACATTTTGGCTAAATTATCATCGACATATATTTTTTCTCCCTAATTTATTAATAATTCTGTGTTGTCAAGTTGTTTCTACAGTACTGGATTACACGTCCAAATCAAAATTGAACAGCTACTGTTAGTAGTTTTTCAGCTGACGGTTTCTATGAATTATTTGATTGTACAGTTTGGGTACATTTCAAGAAAATCGTTTAAAAGTCGAATAAAAAAGTCTTCAAGAAACAATTTATATGCAAATTAAACATTTGTGAGACAAATTGTTGCCTATTCCTCCACCTTATTTTTATTAAGACTTTTTGAATAAGGCGGCTTCGGCTTAGGCCGCAGGGTGAAAATTGCAAAAGTGCTATTTTAGTGACCCTAAAGAAGCGAAAACCAAAATGATCTCGACATTTTTAGGCATAAATCTGCGTCCGTTGTCAAGGACGAAAAATCTAAAAATGAAAATGGTTAGTTAATGGCAATTAAACAATAAGAAGTTCGTGCACTTTGTCAAGTTTTGAATTGACTCTGACACCATTATAGTAAGGAAACAGGCAGAATTAAAAACAAATTATATACTGTTGCTATTAGATCGCTTTTGAATCTTGTATATTCTTGTCATCTTGTCAAATTTAATTCAAAACTTGACAAAGCGCACGAGCTTTTTATTGTTTAATTGCATTTACTAACCATTTTAATTTTTTACATTTCTCTTGACGCGAGCTTTTTCCAATTCTTTTAGGTTTTTCAGCTTCGTTAGGGTCACTAAATTAGCACTCGCGTAATTTACACCCTGGGGTCAGAGCCGAAGCGCTCTTATTCAGAAAGTTTTATAAAACGTATTAAACCAAACAGCATTCGACCTTTTTTTGATTTTTTGCTTTTTTTATACTGAATTGACGTATATAATAACCAACTGAATGACATATATAATATAAGTTGGTTAGCAATTATTATTATACCCCAAGCCCAAAATTATTGTAAGTCTCAGTCAGTTACTCATACTATTAACATGGTTGCTTTAAAAAGGGTGTCGCGTTGTTATTAATTATTATTAATTGCCAGCTTTTTCAGAAACAACTTTATCACCATGCAGGCGGGTGACAAATGCGGTAATCTACACGATAAAATGCTGTCCGAGCCCTGTGTCCCTAGACAACTCTTTATTTGTCTATGTCTAGTTACTAACCCAAACGAATTACTTGCCCCCTATGTACGCCACTGGTCTACAGCAGTTACAATGTGTTTTTATTTTGGCACCTCCAACGATTTTTCCGAAACAAATAAGAACGAAACGTGAAAAATTATATGAAACGCAATGTATATTGGGGCAATTCCTTAATGCCTTATTGAAAAGCTCCTCCAAAAATTACTTTTCAGGATTTAATAACATTATAGATTTTCCCAAGTTGAGTCACAGTTAACTTGGAGGTGCCCAATATCACCATTTTAAGAATTTCTTTTTCTAAAATTATCTGTTGGATGTTTTACCTTAATTTTTCGAAATTTGCCAGACAATTTGTCATAAAAAGATGGGCGTTCCCATTTTCAATAAATTAATTTCATATCTGATTAAAATTGTATACTTCTTCCTGATGTTGGCATGGGGCAGTGTAATTAAAATTTTGTAACTTTTTTCAAATTTTATTTATATTTATTATATTTTTATTACTTAAATTATTGACTTGTTCATTCAGTTTCGCCTTCATTGGGGAAATCTGTAACAAAATGAACAATGAAACATATTTATAACAGTTTTTGAACTAACTGCATTTAGAAAAGAGACCGCAATACACATAAATGCTCTCACTTTTTTGTACAAGTTTTCACTATTTTTGCGATAGGAATAAATAAATATTTTATATACAGGGCGCTACGAGTTCGAGTCTGTGCATGCAAGGAAATCTCGAAGAGAATTGATTAAATATAATTAAGGCTTTCGAGGTTTTCCATAAAAAAATCATTTTTCTGTTTTCCTGGCTTTATTTGAACTAATTTCAGATAACAAACTTCACGTTTTCTGTTTTAACAATCCTTTATATACCTATAACCACGTTTTGTGTTTGAATACCAATCATTAACTTCTTTTAATGCGAATCTGGATCTTTTATTTCAATATTCGAAAGGCTCTGGTCATTAAATTGTATGCAAAACTCTTTACCACGATTTAGCCAATTCTCTATAGAGATTCCAAGTGATAATTTGAGGCACCCTGTATGGATCGACCAATAATTTTGTTTTTAATTAAATTCTAAGTTGCTTAAAAATTCTTAATATTTTTTGATCTTCTGGTGATCGTCGTACATAATTTTGCTGTAAAATTTTCTCTCTGTATAGTGTGATACCTGCAATAATGGATGTGTTGTAAAATTTACACTCGAAAGACGTTCACGGTGGCGAACGAAAATTGTTAAATTTCTTTCATTCTTGGAAAGATGACGATGTCTAAATTTTGTAATAAAAGTTAATTTATGGAAGCGATGTGTTTTATTTCGGCACTGTTAATTAGTAGTATTTGAAATTCTGACCCTAAACAATAGACGAATAATCTTGTAAAAGAACCCTCAAATAATATATTCTAAGAAAAAAATACAGTGTATAAAAGTATTTAAATAAACTATTAGACTTTATCTTTAAATCTTGTCTTTATTTACATACATGATTTACGTAAATCTTTTGGGTCGAAATTTGATGTCGGGAGGCGGATAGTTCGTATAGTAGAAATTGCAAGCTTCTGTCTTAAACGGTTGACCGACCCTAAAAAAATAGCATCAAATTAAGCCTAAATACCACATATCCGTAATAAGTACTTCCTCCTTATTAATTAGCTGTCCAGGCAATTTCTAGGAATACGTACGTATCAAAAAATTATATTGTTTTCCCACATTTGTGTACAGGGTGTCCAACTAAGAATGCGAGGTACTGTATCTGGGAAACTATCCATCGTAGAGACTTGCGGCAAAAAATGTAATTACTAAAACGGTCAAGAGAAAAACCTGGAAAATATTTTCAAGTTTCTAAAATGACCACTAGGGGGCGTAACTGCAATCTTGTATCTAAAAAAGTGATATTTCTGTGAATTCCGCTATATTAACCTAATAAAAAAAATTCCACATATTTGAAGTTGAGGATAATATAAAACTTTTTTGTTTAATGATTTTTGCTGTACCTCTAAAAATAAAGTGGTGGGGGGTATTCAAAGTTTTTTTTTAAATAAAACACTGTATCTGCGAAACGGCTAAGCCGATTTTAACAAACTTGAGTTAGTTCAAAGGAGCTATTCTTGGGCTATAAATTCTGTATTATTTAAAGTTTCGTTAGTTTCACATGTCGCCGCTAGAGGGCTATTTTCGACATTCCGACAGAAATGGTTAATTTTCTCAAAAAAATTAAATGCATTGATATTATTTTTTCCCATGAAAAAGTAGCTAAATAATGGCTAAACAATCTCGCGAAAACCGCATTTCGATATCTTGTTCCTAAGCAAAAATATGGGCAAAAAAAATTATTACTTACGAAAATCCCTTAATTTTTTTTTTTACATTATTTATCTCGAATTTTCTCTTTTATAAAAGTTGTGGCCCTGAAAAGGACCGATTTAAAAAAGGAAGGTTCTTAGTGCCCCCGCAATGCTCGAAATGCTGACCATCACGCTCTATGCATTGCTGAAGCCTCTCATGGGTAGACAAAACTGCAGTTTCAATTTCGGCTCTCGGTATGGTTCGTATTGCAGTACGAATCCGGTTTTTCAAATCTTCTCTGGTCGTCGGTTGAGTCTGGAACACGATGTCCTTTAACCGCCCCCATAGGGATCGGCAAAACAAGAAATCTTGTCTTGACAAGCAATTCCTTGTCTTGTCTTGAAACTTTTTCAAGAAATAAAAAAAAATCTTGTCTTGATCATTTCTTGAGAGTTGGTGTCTTGTCTTGACTCAAGAAATCTTGACATCTTGACAAAAAGGTAACCCCCGCTTAAAAGTCGTTTCTTGATACCTTGACAAGGGGGAAACCCCTGTTTAAAAGTCGGGATGAGATTGGTTGATATGATGTTTATGCTTTATGCCTGGAATCGAGGGTCACGCGGTCAGGATAGTATTGTTTTACATTTCGTTGCTTCATATGTGTTGACAAATTAATTTTTTTCTGGTAGATATGTTCTATATTATTGTGGACCTTACAAATGTTTGCCTATTCTCTTCACTTAGAGCCGCTTGCTCTGGCTCCAGGGTGTAAACCGCACAAGTGCTAGTTTAGTGACCCTAACGAAGATGAAAAGCCTAAAGGAAACTGGAAAAACGGTCTACGTTTCGAGGAATAAATCTGTCCCCGTTGTCAAGAACGAACAAATCTAAAAATGAAAATGGTTAGTAAATACAATAAAACAGTAAAAAGCTCTTGCAGATTGGTAAGCTTTGACTTGATTTTGTCAAAGGGGTTTTCAGCTTCGTTAAGGTCACTAAACTAGCACTTGTGCTGTTTACACCCTGGAGCCAGAGCAAGCGGCTCTCAGTGGAGAGAACAGGCAAGATTGTAAGGTAATTTTTTTTCTTAATTTAAAAAAATTTACGTAAATTAAAAATTTCTGTACGTCACTAAAGTAGATCCGCTTAGCAAAGTTCTTTTTTATTCTAATATCTTAGGTCATAACATATACAAAAACGATAAAAAAAATCCTTTGCAAATAAAAAGTTCTCAAATATTAAAAAATTACCCAATTTAATTTAGCCCACAAGGCAGAGGTTTCCCAAAATTAAAGTATCAATTTTAATTTTGTTCGTATTGACCTGATTTTTTAAGTGTCAATATTCCGACCCCTTTCAAATGATTTTTGCCAATTTTTACATACTGTTTGCCAAATGAAAGAACCTGGACGGAAAGAATGCGGGCAAAAAATATCCTCGCATATTTAGATGCTGCCACATTTTTTTCCCAATAATCCTAATTTATTTTCTGTCTAGTTTCCTATAGTGAATTTGCATATTTAAATTTCCTACTTGAATACTTAATTTTGTTATTTTCCTTAATACTACTGTCTTCTATTATTTACTATTTTATTTACACTTAGGGAAATACGGAATACGCAATAAGTATACTATAATATTTATAATGTTTATATTTTATTCGCCTTCAAGCTATTTAAAATACGCGACAATAGGCAACAGTGCGACGTTTACTTGATTTTTAGCCGGGAGGCAGTTTCGTGATTGGTCGCAGGATATATTAAATACACTTTGACCCTAGACCAACACCTAATTTTTTTTACATATTTTAAAATTTCGGCAGCGACTTGCTTTAGCCATTGGCGTGGAAATTGCCGATGCCGAAGTGTGGTTATTTATATTATTTGGTTTGTAGGGTCTGGTGATATATAGGTTTTGTCGATTTTGCAAATTCTCCTTTTTCACTAGAAAGGGGGTGTCCTATATAGTAGTTTAAGCCAAAAAGTCGGAAGATCCGCTACATTTGAACCGAAAAAATGCTCTCAAAGTTCGAGTTTTGACACAAATTTTCAGCACCACTTCACAAAAGCACTGGAAATTTAGACAAAACACATCTGAAAATCAATTGTGGGGTGAAAATATTAACTAGGATACATTTGCGTCGAACGAGAGACCTCCGTTTTGTTCCGGTCCTAATTTAAAGCGACTCACAGCCATAGCCCCATTAAACAAAATTAAATTTTACTTGTAAATGTCCATCCTCCTTTTTCCTGTCAACTGTCACAATAGCCAAAACAAAGATTTTTAAGAAGGCACACTGTTGCCAGACGTTTACTGTAATTTCGTTAGCAAAATTCATTAGAAAAATGGTGCGCTATAAGCGCAACTTATTCACTACCAGCTAGTCATCTTGCGGCAATCCTTTGATTTGGGAAAGTCAATAACCAAGTTTTGCAAATTTTAGATGAGGGTCATGACTTAATATTGTTTTAAACGCCTGGGCATCTGAATAATACTTTTGACAATTCGTTTAATTTAAAATATGCTTTTTCTACTAGCGTGCGTAAAGTACTCACTTTACGCACTCTCTAAGATTCGTAAAATAGGCTTTTTTAATGTGCAGTGTGTAAAATAAGTTATTTTACGCACTAGTGCGTAAAGTAAACCTGACATCTTTTTTGACATTTAGGGCAATGCGCACACTAGTGCGTAAAGTAATTTAATAATATTTTTGTTTTTTCATAAATTTTTCGGTAAATTTTGTATGCTACTCATGTGTAAAGTACCCTTCTTTATTCAATTTCAATTAAATTTTTTTATCAATATTCCCATTCATGAAAAAAGGTTCACTTTACACACTTGTTGCATAAATAACTATTTTATCGTCTAAAATCCGTTTAAAAACGATTTTAAAACGCACAATTGTATAAAAATCCGAAATTTCCGAACCTCTCAGGGCGCTAGCCGAGGCTTCGGACGAATTTGTCACGTATTTTGAAGCGAACATTCATTTTAAATTCAAAGTGGAACTGAACCGCTCAGGGCGCAGTGCTCGACACGCCAACTTTCCGATTTCGATAGAGTTGACTAGCTGGTAGTGAATAAGCTGTGCTATAAGAGTCTATTTTTTTTATTTAGGTGAATGATTTTTTTATTGCAGTAGCACATCCTATATTGCTCGACGAGCGATGTGTGTGCGAAGATGTTGATTGACACGGTTCTTGAATAGTTAGTTTGGGGAAGAGATGTCCTGGGAGCATATTCGCATGTAACAGGCAAGATGTCCATTCGGCAATGCCGATCGTTTCTTCATATGTGACGTGCACGATAGCATTTAGTCAGATGTCGTGACTGTTACATAGAATCAACAAATAAGCCTTCAATTATTTTCACACTTCATGCATGGCCCTCCTCTCGCTTCGCTCGCTACGGGGGCTCAACAAACATAAACTAACCAAGTGCTAACCAAAACTAACCCAAAAAAAAAAGTAAAATAAAAATTTTGGGTTAGTTTTGGTTAGCACCTGGTTAGTTTCTATTTGTTGAGCCGCCGTATAGGGAGCGAAGCGAGCGGAGGGCCATGCATGAAGTGTTTAAATAATTGAAGACTTATTTGTTGATTCTATGTAACAGTCATGACACCCGACTAAATGCTATCGTGCACGTCACATATGAAGAAACGTTCGGCATAGTCGAATGGACTTCTTGCTTGTTACATCCTAATATGCGTCCTGGGAGTGAGTTCCACAGTGATGCAGTGCGCCAGACAAAGGAGTTCTTGTAAAGCGATGTTCTAGGTGTTTTCAGTTGTACGACGAACCGGTGCGCTCTTGCCGTATATCGTGACTGTCTGACAGGCGTCGTCAGGGGCGGGATAAGGCGGGCCAAATCCTGGGAACATTTGCCGTAAAAGTATCGGTAAAACAGGCATTTCTCGGTCACATGTTTGCGGTGTTTCAGACTATCCAGATTCCGGGTCAACTCCGGGTCACCGACGAGACGCACGACTTTCTTCTGAACGGAATCCAGTAGCTTTAGGGTGCGCTCTGGCGTGGCACCCCAGATGTGTGAGCAATATTCTAAGCACGGTCTTATTTGCGCTTTGTAAAGCAAGAGCAACTGCTGCGGTGTATACATTTTTTGTTGCGAAATAGCGTACCAAGCTTCTGGGAGGCTGATTTTGCGACGTTAGCAACGTGGTCATGTCAGGACATATTGCTGTTGACCGAGACCCCTAGTAGTCCGATTGAATTAAGATGAAGGGATGGTCGATCCTCCCATAATGATATCATTGCCCGCCGTATGGTAAACGTGGCTGCTTGGATAATTGTTCAATGTGCATTTGCATTCATTCATCGGAATAAAAGAGACACCCATTCGATTACACTATTTCTTTGTATGTATATATTCGTCAAATATTTCACTTCATACATGGTCCTCCGCTCGCTCCGGGGGTGTAACCAAACAAACCTAACCCAAACTAACCCAAGACATTCCCAAATGAGGAAAAACTAAATATATATGCATTTTCGACTGACAAATTTAAATTTTTTTCTATTTCCGGCATGCCTTGGGTTAGTTTGGGTTAGTTTTGTTTGGTTGCGCCCCTGAAGCGAGCGGAGGGTCATGCGTGAAGTGGAATATTAAATATCTTAAATAGTAAACAACACTGTTATTCCCCATAAGAAAATGTGCAACTTTTGGAAACACTGTGCCAGGCCCCCGGTGTCGATGTCGGTTACTAAAATTTCATTATTTTCACTTTACAATTTCAATATTTCACGTTACACCTGGGAAAGTCGTAGTGGAAGTTTGCCCTTCTAGGGCAATTTAGGCTCAAAACGCGGATATTTTTTCGGCTCAAATGTGGCGAATCCTCCGATTTTTTTGGCTTAAGCTACTCTATAGGACACCCCTTTTCTAGCGAAAAAAAAAGAAAATTTGTAAAATCGACACAACCTATATATAATCAGACCCTTAATTTGATGATATCTTTGAAGATTTTTAACCTTTCTTATATTTTTCTTGCATTTGGTGATTATTATACGCGGTTAACTAATTTTTATATATTTGGGATAACTCTCTTAACTGAACTCTCTAAATTAAAATGTTTATTACATAACAATTCCGAACGTTCTATAAAGAGCGTTTTAGAACATACTTGCTTTAATATTGCCTATCTTTTAATACAAAAATTGAATGCTAGAGAATTTATATGAATTAGCTACGATAAACCGTTTTTTTTTCCAAATTAAGCGACGTCATTAATGACGTAAATACAATACCTTCGGGAAACGAACTCTACTTATTACTACAACATATTTATGTAATACATACAAGAAATAATATCATAGAATACTATCCTTATTATAAAAATGAGATATTATTATATGACATATTTGGACTATAACACTGTAATATAAAAAAAACTGTAATGAATGTTAACGTCTTAAACTAATCAATGTATCAATAATAATATGGTAAGAATAACCTCGTGCGCCTATGGGAAGGCAAGATTTTTTACGTGCTAGTCCTCTACCCCCTTCAGTCGTTGTTAAGGTTCACTCGCTTGGCGCACTATATTTATTTCCTTTGGCCAATTTGGCTGCCACTGAAGTAGACTCGCTTTGTAAAATACTTTTTGGTGCCAATACCTTAGGTCATAACATATCCAAAACTGATAAAAAAAAACTTTGGAAATAAAAATGTTATTTTTTACATAATAATTTTTCTATCCTTCCATTAAAAATGTTTCAGTGCTTCGTTTTTTTTTTTGAATAAACTAGCAAACAAATGAGTTTTTTTTTATATTTTCAAGAAATTTCAAGATTTTCTTGATTTCTTGCCAAGAAATCTTGATCTTGAGAAGTAATTTCTGTCTTGTCTTGAAAAACAAGGATCATTTCTTGTCTTGATCTTGTCTTGAAATCAAGACAAGATCAAGAAGTTGTCAAGAAAATGGCGACCCCTACGCCCCATAAATAAAAATCCAGAAGTTAAATCTGGTGATCGCGGAGGCCATGGAAACAGACTTCCTCTTCCAATCCACCGCTGTTGAAATACTGCATTGATATGCTCTCGCACATTAATAGCAAAATGTGCTGCGCAACCATCCAACTGCAAAAGCAAGTTTTGCGTCGTTTCCAGAGGCACATCTTCCAACAATAACGGTAATTGATTGGCCAAAAATTCAAGAAAGACATTGTCATTTAGGGGTTGTTCGAAAAAATGTGGCCCAATAATTTTGCCTTCCAGTACGCCACACCACACATTTAAACTCCAACATCCTTGGTGCTGAACTTCACGCATCCAATGCGGATTTTCTGCAGACCGATAGTGCATATTGTGCAGATTGACTCTCTCATCACTACTAAAAGTGGTTTCATCGGTCTAAAGAATTTGAAATAAAAATTCTCTATTTTCGCGTATCATACCTAACATCCAATGGCAATAGTCCAACCTGCGATCAAAATCTTCCTCATTCAAAGCCTGATGTAGAATTACATGATACGGATGCATTCTAAAAGTAATTAAAAAAAAAGTTTCAACAAATACCTATATTGTGATAGCCATTAGAACTTACCTATGGTCCTTCAAGATATTTTGAACCGTTGTTCGTGCTATGTTCAACTTAAGCGATAACGCTCTTGTGCTAACATGAGGATTTCCTTCAATATGCCCCAATACATAGTTGATATTTTCTTGTGTTCTTCCATTTTTTTGCCGTTGAAACGCGGGCCGAAAACTACCATTGGCTCGTAAGCTCGCCACTAATCAGGGAAAAACGCTCACATCGCAAGGACGTCGATTTGGATAACGGGCCGCGTAAACAACTCTTTTAGCTACTGCGGCATTTTGAAGGCATTTAAAAGAAACCGCAAGCATATCAACAGCTTCATCATTCGTGAAACGCATTTTGTAAACACAAAAATTGCTCAAAATAAAGCGAAACTATTAACAATTTGAGGAAGAATTATTTATATTTTCATTTGTTTTCTTTCCATGGCCTGCTTTTATTAATTGTCTACCCATGAGAGAGGCTTCAGAGCGTGATAGTCAGCATTTCGAGCATTTGCGGGGGCACTTAAGAACCTTCCTTTTTTAAATCGGTCCTTTTCAGGGCCACAACTTTTATAAAAGCACAGCTTATTCAATAACCAGCTACTCATCTTGCGGCGGCATCCTTTGATTTAGGAAAGTCAAGTGAAAATTTTAGAAGAGGGCCATGAGTTAATATTTTTCTAAACGTCTGGGCATCTGAATAATACTTTTGACAGTTCGTTTAATTTAAAATGTGATGTTTTATCGTCTAAAATCCGTTTGAAAACGATTTTAAATGGAAAAAATTTATAAAAATCCGAAATTTCCGGTCTTTTTAGGGCAATAGCCGTAGCTTCGGACGAATTTGTCGTGGATTTTGAAGCGAATTTTCATTTTAAATTCAGTTCGCTTGGTGTCATTACATTGCCTGAAAAATCACGAGACCGTGAAACTGAACCGCTCAGGGCACTGCCAGGATGCGCAGTGCCCGACACTCCAACTTTCCGATTTCGATAGAGATGAGTAGCTGGTTATTGAATAAGCTGTGATAAAAGAGAAAATTCGAGATAAATATAGTACAAAAAAAATAATTAAGGGATTTTCGTAAGTAATATTTTTTTTTGCCTATATTTTGGGTTAGGAACAAGATATCGAGATGCAGTTTTCGCGAGCTTGTTTAGCCATAATTTAGCTACTTTTTCATGGGAAAAAAATCATATCAATGCATTTAATTTTTTTGAGAAAATTAACCATTTCTGTCGGAATGTCGAAAATAGCCCTCTAGCGGCTACATGTGAAACTAATGAAACTTTAAATAATACAACATTTGTAGCCCAAGAATAGCTCCTTTGAACTAACCCAAGTTTGTTAAAATCGGCTTAGCCGTTTCGCAGATACAGGGTGTTATTTAAAGAAAAACTTTGAATACCCCCCATCACATTATTTTTAGAGATACAGCAAAAAGCATTAAACAAAAAAGTTAAACATTATCCTCAACTTCAAATATGTGAATTTTTTTTATTAGGTTAATATAGCGGAATTCACAGAAACATCACTTTTTTAGAGTCAAGATTGCAGTTGCGCCCCCTAGTGGTCATTTTAGAAACTTGAAAATATTTGCCAGGTTTTTCTTTTGACCGGTTTAGTCATTACATTTTTTGCCGCAAGTCTCTACGATGGATAGTTCCCCAGATACAGTACCTCGCATTCTTAGTTGGCCACCCTGTACAGGGTGTTAATAAATGGAAAAAAAACGCTTGAAAATGCTCTGAAGGAGAAGATTCATTATTTATAATTTAACACCAAATGTGTATAAAGCATAGGTTTCTAATCTAACACGAAGCCTAATTATAAAATTTAGAAACTATATTCTATTTTTTGTATTTGAAACATTAATTCTGTTATTATGCATATAAATTGGTCAAAATAAAGTTCGGTCCATTCAATTTTTAGCCTTATTTTGAAACTGCTGTAACTTTTTTAAAAGTAAAGTTTTTTTGAACGTGGTTTGCGGATCTTGAAAGCGCGTTTTTTTTTTTGGGATTAAGCTACATGCCATAAATTTTCAGTAGTATTGATATTATCATGATATACGGGGTGATCAATAAAGTAATCCAAAAAATAAGGTAGTTTGTGTGTGTGCCATTTCATCAGTAATTTTTTTTTGCCTATTTCATGTAGATTTTTTTATGACCTAAGCACTTTACGGAGGGTTACAGTTTTCACATTATACAGGACGGGGCCAACAATAAACAAATACGTATCTAACACGGACATCTTAAGTACCTATAGGGTAAATGATTGGGCGCTAAAGGAACATTTTGCATTTGTTTTGTTTTCAAATTTTTCAATTTGAAGTTCACAAAAGAAAGGAAAGAGCCCTTGTTTAAGGTTTATTGGATTTTTAAAAACAATAAATACACAGATTATCGTTTCTTATTTCCCAATCCTTATTTTTTATATGAATAAACATAACATACAACACAACTGATAGGACTAATAAACAAATAATCTCCTAATAGTGTGTAGGTGTGGAGTCTACGTCTTACGGTTTGTGAGGATATCCTTAAGCCACTTGCTGCTTGAAAGCTTCGGCAGTTTTGGGTGATAGTTTTTTAAAAACAACTATTTAAAGGTCGCAAAGCAGGCTTAAATTTCGAGCTAACTTTGAGAGCCATTTCTGACTCAACGGCGCCACCTACCGGAGATTTTCTTGTTCTTGCATCAGCGAAAAGCTACATTTCTCTTTCCCAAAGGTTCTATAACTTTTTCCCTAAATTGGGGTAAAAAGTTCTAATGATTGTAAAATTTGGCCTTTTTGAGTTAGTAGATATGTATTTGTTTATTGTTGGCCCCGTATAATGTGAAAACTGTAACCCTCCGTAAAGAACTTAGGTCATAAAAAATCTACATGAAATAGGCTTTCCGAATCTGAAATGCTCGTAAAAATCCGTCATTTCGTTTTCCAGTTATAGCATTTTAAAAATGTTGCCAAAATTTGTTGTTTAGTAGTGTATCTAAGGCCAAAGGGCTTTAATCCAAAAACTGGCAAAAACGTCCAGAGATATTGATATTACCTTGGTAACAACCCATATTGTAATGTTTAAAAAAAATTACTGCTGATTGGTACACACACAAACTTTTTGATTTTTTGCATTACTTTATTGATCACCCCGTATATCATGATAATATCAGGACTACTGTAAATGTATGGCATTTAGCTTAATCCCAAAAAAACGCGCTTTGAAAATTCGCAAACCACGTTCAAAAAACTTTATTTTTAAAAAAGTTACAGCAGTTTGAAAATATGGCTAAAAATTGAATGGACCGAACTTCATGTTGACCAGTTTACTAGAAATAAAATAGCTATTTGTACAATGGTATTGCATATATGTATGTTTCGTATTTTTGTCCTTCCTAAGTGATGTGAGAAAGGTTTGTCACTGTAACGTATTTGTTTGTAACTGTGGGGGTTTAGTTCTAAAACTGATCACATGAGCTAGTTACGATTACAGTGTCTCTATACTCTATAAAAATCGAAATTTTGTTTTAATTCTGATACTGTAGTCTTGTAAAGGAAAACTAATAACCTACAGTACATTTTAAGTCCGATTTCTACTCAAGTTCTTAAAAAGAAAATATTGAGAGTGAATTTAAGCTTACAGCTGCATATCGTATTTTCTCCTGCAGGGATCATCCACTACCACAGCGGTCAAGCACGGCTCCTTCGCCCATCTTCCTGAAGATGGTTTTCCCAGAGCACCGAAACGTTTCTCCCGTGGCGCTTCCGTGCTATCCTCTCCTCGTTGGGCACTTATTCCCTCGTCCTTCTTCCACCAAAATGGCGGCCGCGCGTTGCATTCCAGAACTTTCATTGGCGGATGCCGTTCTTCGTTCTCCTTTTTTTCGACCGTGTTAAAATTGTCGTCCCAAATAGATTGCTCCCGTTCGCATTTGTCTCGGAGCTTCTGTAAACGACGCTCCTCGAGACATACTAGTTCGTATTTGTACGATCGGTTGAAAACTTTCTCTAAAAAAAATTGGTTTGATACCGTATAAATCGGCACCTTGAAAGTGACAAATATAAACAGATTTTAAGTTGCAGCACTAGTCAAATTATTGAATTATTTTAAGAAAGTTGAGTGGCATATGTGGGTTTTACCAAATATAGACTGTCCTTTTTGATCAAAAAAAGATAATTGTAAACCTTAAAATCAATAATGTGATTTTTAGAACAAAAGAGACAACGTGATCAGCGAGCTCATCCAGTAAATTTTTTTTCATCCACGCATATGTTTTCATACATTTTTGTCTCCCTTTGAGAGCTCAGCAATCTGATCACTTTACACTAGCAGATCCTCTGATTAGACCTGACTAGTAGATATGTGATTGCTGGATAGTCAACAGAGATCTATTCCGTATAATACAAAATAATTAGTACCAGTTTTAAACTAGTTACCCTGGATTTTATTGGTCATAAACGGGATTACTGTATATGGCCCGAATTCTATTTATATTATAATTAATAACTATATTCGTTGGCAAGCCAGTCAGCATGGATTTCATTGGTCAAAAACGGTTTACACACGAAGATATCATAATCATCTGATTGGACCTGACTATTATGTAATTGTTGATTGCTGCACAAACAGAGTTCTATTTATAATTACTTTATTCGAGCAGCAATTACAAACCAGTCAACCGTGGGCATGGGCACTAATTTGTGATTGCTAAGTATATGAAGAGAAAGACAGTTCTATTTATATTGATATTGTTCATGTCCATCCACCAATCTTAGTCTGCGATGTGACTTACCCATATGCCTATAAGCCGGATTGTAGCTGTCGAATTTTACGTTGTATTTTTTAAACATGTTGTGAAGAAAACAGTCGTCTTTTCCCGGTTTGTCCACCCACCAGGCCCTATCTTCGTTCGCCCATTTTTCTACTATATGAGGACTCAAGGTTTGGACCTATTTCGAAGAGAAGAAATTATTTGATAAGATTATGTGTCATCTGGAAGCAAAAAAATACTCGAGGAAAGGCCTTTGACAGTTTGAGAAATTTGTCCGAAAATTACTGCAGATCCAGTATAAAAATATTGCCATATATTCTTCCCTGAGGGCTAAAAACGAGACTGTAAGTTGTGATGAACCGGAGTAAGTAAGTGATTCTGGTTAAATTGTTTCAACAAATCATTTCATAATTCTTGTAAATTGATTCAAAAATAACTCGTTTGCACTAGTTCGCCCATTAAAATAAGAATTTTGTTTTATTAAAAATTAAATTGAAATTCAAGTTTCAAGAAATGATGCCCGAACCGCGTCTAAAATTAAATCATTTTGCCTAAAAAAAATCAGGAACAATAGCACATATCATATGCCTTACTAAAATCATATAAGTTACTATTGGAATATAATCCAAATAAATAGCATTGTGTTTAACTTCACAATAGCGAAGTCAGAACTCGAACCCACCACTGGAATAACCAACTATAATTATCCTAAATTGGAAAAGGCGGCGGAACTAAAACCGAGGTTGGAATTTACAAAACATATTAAAACGGTACTTGCAACATTAAAATTTTCAGCTTCTTAGGAATTTTAAGTATTCTTAGTAAAAACATTTTAATTGTTGGGATACGTGCCGATTCCAGATTTTTCGAGGAAAAAAACAAGAAGCAAGCCTTGAAAAACGGCATAAAAAGCTAAAAATCTTTGGGAAATAGTGTGTCAGAAAGATTCTTTACGCGCGATAACCCGTTACGCTGCCTCACCGGAACCTCGGAAAAGTTAGTCAAAATTTATCTATCACGAATGGTACGCTGCGCTGTCCAAATGGTTAATCAGTAATGGAGTAATGAAGAAAGTCATCGCGTCGTAGAAAGCGGTATCTTCTTCCAACTCGGGCTCGGAAAAGTACTACCTAGATGTTGTAAAAGGAAACGCTTCGAAATTCCTCACCCGTCGCGTCGTGAGGGAAGGTGTAAGGTTGTGAATGAGATGAGAGGTGTTGATGAGAGGTCGCGTTTCAATGTTCCGGAAATGTCCCCGGATATCTTGAATAACTACTACTGTTCGGTGGCGGGTGCACTCACGTCGAAGTTGAATCCAACTGCTGATCCAATGGCCTACATGGCTCGGTTTCAGATCGGCTCATCATTTTTCTTTCAGCCAACGTACCCGACGGAGATTACACGAGCCATGAAATCAATTAAAAATAAGAGCTCGTGTGGTGAAGATGGCATCACAGCAAAAATCTTTCTATCTCTTCCTACTCCTGCTTTGAATGCTCTCTCTGATGCTATTAATCAATCCTGGGTTGCTGGTGGGTTTCCTTTGTGTCTTAGGCAGGCTATGGTTGTTCCCCTTTATAAGGGTGGTGACCTTGGTGATCCCTGCAATTTTCGGCCGATTTCGTTATTGTCAACCCTTTCAAAAATCCTCGAAAAACTTGTTAAGGAGCGGATTGTGATGTTTCTCAAACAACATCAAATTTTACACCCTAACCAATTTGGCTTTCAATCCGGTAGGTGTACTGATGATGCGGTGTTTCAATTCTTGGAGGAGGTGTATTTTGGTTTCAACAGCGGAGAGGCTATTGCAGCAGTGTTTTGCGACTTATCAAAAGCATTTGATTGTGTGAGTCACAGAATTCTGCTGCAGAAGCTTGATACATATGGATTCAGAGGAAACGTACTGGAGTGGTTTCGGTCTTACCTGGATGGGCGAGTGCAGAGGGTCATCATCGGCTCAAAAACATCTGACGCAGGTGCGATCAGTTGTGGGGTTCCCCAGGGTTCAGTTCTGGGTCCACTGCTTTTTTTGTTGTACATTAACGACCTTGCTTTTCTGGACATTGAGGGACAATTTACGCTTTTTGCCGATGATACTACCATACTCTGGCATAATCCTAGCCCTATTGCATTGAGGGATAGAATTTCAACTGATCTCCCAAAGATTGTACAGTGGTTTGATGCTAACTTGTTGACTCTCAATGTTGATAAAACCAATATCTTGGGTTTTAGGTGTAACGTGGGTGGCTTGTTGCTTGGGGATGTTCCACTTGTTTTGAAAACAGAGACTAAATTCTTGGGCATTCTTCTCGATAACCATTTAAGATTTGATTCACATATTATGGGGCTGACAAAGAGGGTGGCTTCTGGATGCTATGCTGTGCGTGTGGTATCGAGAGAGATTGGTGTTTCTCTGGCTAGGAAGGTGTACCATTCTCTAGTGGAGTCGCATTTAAGGTATGGAATTGTGTTTTGGGGGAATACATACAATCGTTTGCTGCACTCATTGTTTGTTTTACAGAAAAGGGCAGTGCGATACATCTATCAAGTAAACGGTAGGGAATCATGTAGGCCCTTATTCAAATCCAAAAAAATTCTAACGTTGTCATCATTGTTTGTTCTGGAGACGGCTTGTATGATGTATAAGCGTAGGGATAACCTGCCCGGGCCTAGTCACTCTTATGCTACTAGGCAAACACAAGACCTTCACTTGCCTATACCTACTTCGGCCCTGGTGAAAAATTCAATTGTATATGAAAGCCGTAAAATATATAATCACCTTCCTGATACTTTAAAGGTTTGCCCTGCGCTTTCCTTATTCAGGCGGTCTGTAAAGAAGTTATTGGTGGAGAGGGCTTATTACGATTTGGGTGAATACTTTAATGACCGCTTTTAATCTATGTGTATTTTTGAGGGACCTTGCTCTGTATTGTATTATTTTGTCTAGATATTTTGATTTTGATTGTTTACTGTGTTTTAGACTGCTCTTAACTTAACTTATCTTATTTTATTGTATTCTATTGTATTGTGTTCTATTGTATTTTATTTTTATTTGGAAAATAATGTTTATTGTGGTTTTAGACATTGACTCTGCTTTGTAAAGACTTTTTTTTTTGTATACTTGCATGCAATTGAAGAGCTTTGTTAACAAGATTTATCTTACTAACAATAAAGCATAATTGACTTTGACTTTGACTGAAAGCTATTTAGGCTTGGATTACAGGTTACGGATTAACATTAATATCTAGATCCGAGTAAGATAAAACTGTAATATATAATGATAGAGTACCTATATTTATCAGAATATCGCTGATGTATATTCTTGATATTTTTATGAACTGTCATTATAACTCAGTACTAGTACTGGTCCGGTCAGAATCTGCATTGATTTATTACGGAATGTAGAATGTATCTTACTATCTTTCCACCTTACCAGATTGAATTTTAGCGTGAGAGAGTCAGAGACAAAGTAAATAAGAGCGGGATAAGTGTTAATTAGTTTTTTCTTATGATGTCATATCTTATTGTCTGGCGAGCTCTTAAATAACTAGGTCAAAACAGAAATTAACTGGACATATTGGACTCAATCACTGAGTTAATATAAAATACTCCCTTAAATCTCAATTAGTATTTTGGGACGGAAAGTGGTTTGACCTACGCTCATTTACGTATAATTAGGGTTACATTACCATAACAGGTGGAATGATGCAACTGCCTAGGTAGAGGAAAAAGGGCGTTGCTCCTGACGTCAAGGTAAAATATTTTCACAACAATAGGGTGCCAACACACTGGTACTACGAATCTGGTTTTAAAATAAAACTAACAGGAATTGAAGAAAAGGCCGCTAATACAGTGGGTAATCAAGCAAATATTTCACCTCTGTTTTCAGCCAGATACTTATCGAAAGAGCAATTTTTATAGACATTTTAATAAGGAAGTAGCACGGCTGATTTCATTTAGGCCACGAAATATAGAAGAGGCGGCAACAATTCTAGTAACCCCCCAATCAATGTGGAACAATACCTACTGATGAGGAACACCCTCTCCTATCCCATTGTGTAACAGAAGCTAAATTTCTTGGAGTCCACTTAGATACATGATTAACCTGGGAGCAACATGTTGTCAATATGTCAAAAAAACCATCCCCCACAACTTTTGCTATTGAGGAATCTGGACAGGTGTCTTCCAAAGAAACTCTTCTAACAACGTACCACGGCAACTTTCATTCTCATTTCACTGCTGGAGTCATTCCTGTCACATTTATAAGGCAATTGGACAACAAAGAAAATCTCTAGGGTTGGTTATAAAGAGGACTGTTCAGAAAATTTTAACTATGCTCTGTGCGTACGTTATGGAGTATTTCTTGCACACCAAACAGAATCCTGATCTATACAGATCGCATGCTGACTCCCGCAACTATCCAACAAGAAACAACACGAATTTTGTAGCTTGTACTGACCTTTGCCGGCTTGAGAGGTCCAGAAATGGTTCTAGATATTTGGCAATAAAGTTTTACAACTACATCCAGTTTAAGAAACAAATCAAGAGCTACCTTGTGCTGAATGCCTATTTTCATTTGAGTACTTCAAATCCAATTTTAATCTGTAGTGGTAGTGTAGTGTTTGTTACCTTTGCCAAACCTATCTTTGTTTTTTTAAACTGTAGCTTTTGCTAATTATAGATATATTTCATACAGTTAAGTCAGTTTAGTTTGTGACTTGCTACTTTGTAGAGTTTTGCCTTTTGTCTGACCTGTAAAAGTACTTATTGCGCATCATTGCCAATATATTATACGTAAATAAACGTGCCAGATGTATCGGGTTCAATATCCGGCTCCTTCATTCAAGAAGGAAACTCTTATTTAGTTTTAATATCGTTTTGTTGAAGTTTTCACTTCTGTCG
This sequence comes from Pissodes strobi, assembly GCA_016904865.1. Classification (NCBI taxonomy): domain Eukaryota; kingdom Metazoa; phylum Arthropoda; class Insecta; order Coleoptera; family Curculionidae; genus Pissodes; species Pissodes strobi. Next base: position 786,852 of record MU182100.1, read on the forward strand.
CGAGTGTTGCGTCGTGCGATCTTAAGCACACACCGTTACTTTTTAATCTTGTTTATGGTCTAAGGTTTTTACTGTTGGTTAGTCTTTGGAAAATAAAATATTTCCTCCATATTCGTAATTGTATTCGTACACGCTAGTGGGCCCAGATGTGGTTTCCACTAGGCCAGAGGCTCGATCCTTTTCATGAAGTGGATTAGCTTTCTGGGGTAGCTTTAAAATTTACAAGTGTAATTTGAGAATTTCCAAACACTGTTTGTCTTATTCTTTCCATTGCTGGACAGTGGCATAAAACATGCTCAATTATTGTTTCTTCGTCCTCCAAGCACAAGCGGCAATCTTCGGAAAGCCCTATCTTCTTCATGTGGCTTCTTAGCCGACTATGGCCAGTGTCAGTGTTGAGACGTACCATTTTAATACTATTTGTACCATTATTTTGTCTCGCGTACCTAGAGTATTGAGTATTTTATGTACCATTTAATAGGATTTCGTACCATTTTATACCTTTATTCTTTATTATATTATGTTGTTGAAAAACGCATACACATGTGGCCTTTGTTCTTAACAAACTCAGTATTCCGAGCCAAGGGACTGTGATGTGTGACCAATGAGCAATCATTATACCCATCGCCATTATTTCTGCATTAAATATACAAATTTTTCTATGCATTCCTGTTCTTCTGTTATGCTCGTATAGTGGCTCTGTTCTGTATTGGAGCATAGCGGAATTAGGTTTAACACGTATCAAATACGCAACGGCAATGCATTTTAAGATTATTGTAAATCAGAGGGCAAAGCATTATATAGCCAAAAGCCAATACTACATCAAATGAAGATGAAAATGGAAAATGGAAACGAACCACTGACATACCATAAAATGAAGAATTTGTAAAATAATAAATTGGTTTCTTGAAAGTACCAATAATTACATACCATTAAATGTAATGTCCCTGTACCATATTAATAAATCCGCCATGTGGCCAGTGTACAGCCTGTACCTGCTGTCGGCCAAGTTGAAGAAGTTGTCTAGTTCTCATTCCTGATGGCAGATTCACTGCCAGCTTTGAATGAGTTAGGCCCGGTAACTCTCCCCATATTCTACCAATTGCTGTTGTAACCACCTAAAGAGGATTTCTTTAGCTGTGTTGTAAGATATTCCCAGTACTGATTTTGGTACTATAGGGGCCGTTGCGGCCGCCTGCTTCGTAAGAGCATCAGCTCTTTCGTTGCCTGCATTTCCAGGTATCTAGATCAGTGTAAGTATATCTTGTCTACCTAGTTTGGTAAGTAGTTCCTGGCAGTTCCATACTGCCTTAGATGAACAACGGCTAGATTCATGAGCTTTTAATGCCGCTTGACTCTCCGGGAATAGTTTGATTGACTGGCCTTTCTAGTTTCTATCGATGAGCCACTGTGCAGTCATATCAACGGCTTGAACTTCAACCTGAAAAATGGTTGCGTGTTTGCCATGGGAACATTTAAGCTCAATCTTACCATTTTTATTCCATACAGCGGCTCTTGTACCATTCAGTCTGTTGGGCACCATGATAGTCGCCTGCGGATTGTTGATCACCGCCTGTGATTGTTGATCACCGATCTGGCCTCCCTCTCCTCCTCGATGGAGTAACTTGTATTTGCACCAAATATTTTGGGGTGTGTGTGGATGAGATCTGCGGAAAACATTTTAGCCACGAAAATGTAATAAAAGCCGACAATAACAAATCATAATCTACGAAAAGAAAACAGGTTTTTTTAGATTTATTTTTTCGAAAAGTCCCAAATTTGAGAGATTTTTAAATTTCACCCTGGGAAATCAACCTTATAGATATTCACGTTCACGTTCATAACATGATGCAAATGGCCGCCTGAATTTCAGAGTTCCTGTGTACCCTGCTAGTTAAAAGAGTTATTTAAAATATCTTGATCGTTTAAAAATTTCAATTTTTAAGTGTGAGTCCCAATTTTACCATATCTTTCTTATCTTAACCAATATTAGAACTAGACAATAGAAATAACCTTGGTGGCAAAATTTTTAGGATAGGATATAGCTGCTATGCTCAGTTATTTAATGCCTCTATAGCATCAGACTCAATGTAACTTGAATTTTAATAATAGTTAATGCCTATCAGGATTTTTAAATACCAATGGTATTGAAAAAAGGAATCCTACCTCTATTTTCTCAGGAGCCTCGTCCTCCGTATACTCGACGGGGGAACAGAAGACTCCTAGGGTAGTCTGTGTCACTCTCGGTTCCGAGTTTGGAGTGAACTGGACAGAGCTTCTTTGAATTCTAGGCACATCTTTGAGGATGTAGTCTTTTGGCGGGTAAGGTGGAAATGTAAACATAAGGCTATTTCAAATTACTTAGTAATTAAAAATAAATGCGGTGACAGATATTTTGTTTGACAAGTGCTGTCGACGTTTAGTTTAGTTTATCAGCCCTGGTAATGCGTAGCGGATGGTCATATTTTTTTTCCTAGATTGGCAAACATTAAACATGAAAGAAGTAAATTAACCCAAATTAGCATTACAGCGGTTTTTTTCCAAGCCTACAGCAAAACTTTTCTACTTTACTAAGCCTTGGACCAATCAGATTTACCATTGACTTTCTATGCAAATATTGTAAATCGACCTTAGGATGAATTTATTTTCACTAATAATTGCATTTCTGCTTTTTCAATTTTATAATAAATCATTTTAAAGATTTATCTACACCCCTTTAATAAGAAACGCATAACAGTTGTGATAGTCAAATCATTATACTATTCATAATATAAATACAGTTATACACATAAACTAATTCAAACTATACAAAAATCTGAGTTCTCACACAATGTTTGGTACTCATCTACAAAAATTTGCAGACTAGTGGCGTTATCCTTGTCTCTGGAGCCATCAAATTTTGTAAGCTGTTTTAATGTGTTCAACAATTTATTGTCATTAACTATTTAACTAAATGTAGAACATTTATTATGTGCGCTCGCGTATATTACATTATCTGACAATCAAGAAAGTAGGTCCCGTTTGGCAACATTGTATAGAAAATTTCGCGTTACGCAAATTACATTGCGTTGCAATGTGATGAAATTACTTAGTTTTTATGACACTTTAGTGCCGTTGGGTGTGATTTCAGGAGTCCTATTTCTATGGATTTGAGAGTCGATGAAACGGAAACGGGAATAGGGACATCAGCCTGCGAGAGAATGAGATAGAACTCAGTATACAGTATTTACATGTTTGCCAAGAGTAAAAAGTAGTTGTCCTCCGATCACAACTTCGAGCGTGGTTAGTATTTGGATGGGTGACCGCTTGGTTTAGTTTTATGAAGGTTTTACTTCTTCAGGAACTAGTGAGAGCAATTTGATTACGGAGAGTGACGCTTCCGCCATTCCGAGTTGCCACGGCATGCGACCCATCAAATCTCATCATTCTCCCCCAGGCTGGAGAACACCAAGTACAAAGTTTGGAGCTGATCAATGACAGTTTGTGACAATAGGGGCTGCATTCTATTAGCAGGCAGGAACGTCAAATTGGTGAGAGCAGTTTGATTACGGGGAGTGACGCCCCCGCCATCCCATGTTGCCACGGAATGTGGCCCATCAAATCTTATCGTCCTCCCCCAGGCTGGAGAATACCGAAGTACAAAGTCTGGAGCTGATCAATGACAGTTTGTGGCAAGAGGGGCTGCATTCTATTAGCAGGCAGAAACGTCAAACTGGTGAGAGCAGTTTGATTACGAGGAGTGTCGCCCCCGCCACTCCGATTTAGACATAAGTTCGGAATATGTCTTTTTGGCCGAAGCGACCTTTCATGTCACCGCGAGGAAACACTCGAACCGAACAACCTTGACGTCATGTAGCTCAAGTTCACCGCCAAGGGAGTAAGCAAGTTTATATGTTGTCTCTCCGAGCGATAGAGCCTGCCAAAGCTTTTTTACGACACTAGCTATCATATGACTCAATACAGGTCTATCACCCCAATTCCGGGAGACTTCAATGCCCACAACACGAATTGGCTCAAATATCACAACAAGACCGACAACGAAGGTAGAGAAGATGAAGCATTTGCCATCAGCTGCGGGCTTACTCAACTTGTAGAAGAACCAACTCGAGTCTCAAAGAGGGGCGAATTCGCCGCCCTCCTGGATCTTTTTCTGACCACCAATCCTGACCAGTACACAATTACAGTTGGTCCGCCATTAGGTACTTCCGACCACCTTTCGGCCACTTCTACCGAAGGATCCGCCATTGCCTCGTAAAATCTGGCAATACAATTCCGCAAACTGGGACGATCTAAGGGAGTTCTACCTAGATTTTCCTTGGCTCGACGTCTGCTTTACCACTAACGATCCGTCAGTCTGCTGCGAAGAGATTACGCATGTAATCCCCTCAGGAATGGAAGCATACATCCCAAATTCCATCAAGTTACCGTCAAAAGAAAAGCCCTGCTTCGACAGATGATGCGAAAGAGCTGTAGGTACGAAACAGCAAGCCTACAAGTACTGGCAGCAAAATCAGACCACTGAAAGAGAGATCGACTTTCGCAAAGATAGATCGACAGGAGCTATATTGGCTTATGCCACTAATATATAGAGTAGGGAAATTGAGAACTACGGAGAATCTCGAGCGATTGCGTTGGATATTTCGAGGGCATTCGACAGAGTTGGGCTGCTCAACAAACTGTCATCCTTCGGACTGCCAGCCTCTCTCTGCAGCTGGCTTGCCAGTTTCGTTAAGAACCGATCTCTGCACGTTGCAGTTGATGGACACATTCACCATTAACGCGGGCGTGCCTCAGGGCGCAGTACTTTCACCAACTCTGTTCCTCATCTATATCAATGGCCTGCTGACCGAAACGAATAATACTGTTTACCGGTTAGCAGATGACAGTACCTTTGTCTGCCAATTTAGATCAGAAAAACCTTTACCAGCCACTGAGACTTATCACCGCAGATAGGAGCAGATTACAGTAATTATAATCAAGACCAATGCAGCAAAGTCCCAAGCAGCCACATTTACCAAGGGGGCCAATCCGGCGGGCCCTGACATCATTATGGCAGGATCGACCACTTCTTCATCCTCGTCAATCGGACTGCTGGGTGTCTCGGTCAACATCAATTTGTCCTGGCAGTACACGTTGCTAACATCGCAAAATCAGCCTCCCAGAAGCTTGGTGCGCTATTTCGCAACAAAAAACTGTATACACCGCAGCAGTTGCTCTTGCTCTACAAAGCGCAAATAAGATTGTGCTTGGAATATTGCTCACACATCTGGGGTGCCTCACCAAAGCACACCCTAAAGCTGCTGGATTCCATTCAGAAGAGACATGTGCGTCTTGTCGGCGACCCGAAGTTTATCCGGAATCTGGATAGTCTGAAACACCGCAGGCATGTGGCCGAGATGTCTCTGTTTTACAGATACTTTCACGGCAGATGTTCCCAGGATTTGTCCCACCTCATCCGGCCTCTGGCACCGCCTGTCAGATAGTCACTGACGGCAAGAGCGCACTAGTTCTTCGTATAACTGGAAACACTTAGAACATCAGTTCACTTTACAAGAACTCCTTTGTCTGGCGCACTGCATCACTGTGGAACTCACTCCCAGGCCCAGGACATCTGTTTCCCCCTAATTACAACCTACAACTATTCAAGAGCAGTGTCAACCAACATCTTCGCACATACACCGCTCGTCGAGCGCCATAGGATCTCCCTTTAGTGTGTGTGCCACTATCATAAAAAAAACCGCGTGTGAACTGTTTTTAATTTTTTATTACGCATGCATCATAATCAACGACTATCGAACGCTGCAGCGTGCTTAAAATGATGTTTATGATGCGCCTACTTTTTTAAAGGTTGCTATAGAAACATTTAATCATGTCAAATGTGACAGATTAATATATTCGTCAATATATCCCTTAAGTTTAATATTTAAAACATTTTTGAGATTATGATGCATTCGTAATAAAAAATAGCGTATGATATACGTGTATAAGAGGCCTTTAAAGCCCTTGCGACTTACAACAAAACGACTCCGCTGCGCGTCGTATTTTGAAATATGTCGCGCGTGCTTTAAAGGCCCTCTTATACACTTATATCATAATATACTATTATATAGTTTTTAATATCGCTCTGTTGAACTTTTCACTTCGGTCGTGCGGTTTTAAGCGCACACGCTTTTTGTGATTTTATGTTATATAAAACACAATTTTCTTGTAACCTGCATATTAAAGTATTTCTAATTTCTTATTAAAACGGATATTTTTTGGATCAGAACCGTGTGCGTATAGTGCCTCGGAATTTTGGATTATTTCCTGTACATAAATCATCTTGACACAGTTGCGTTGCGGGAACAGCACAAGTCTAATGTAAATAAAACACCTGACCATGTCAAATATTTTGAAATATATGACAGTTTCGCTTCAAAATTTTTCGTTTAATTTTCGAGTGCAACTCCAAATTTCTAATGTTCTGAGCCATGGAAAAGATCGCCACCGAGAACCTATTCCTGCTCGAATTCCTGGTGGACAACGTCACCTTGGAAAAGAAATGTGAGTGTGACGCTCCCCCAGGTGAAACGTGCGTCTCGTTCCAGTTCCTCGATAATGCTCCATTGGATGTTTGCGAGGCGGATTTTAGTCCCAAAAGAAGCATGAGGACCGTCGACGAGTCAGTGAAGAGTGGCAAAAGTTGCTTGTTCTCTTTGAGTCCCGAACAGGCCACCGCCGCTACCGAACAGTTCGATCTCTGCGTTTCGGTGATGAAGAAGATGCAGCCCGGATGGTTGCCTGAAAAAGTTGAAATAGGTAAGTTAACGCTGATAATGGCATAACACAGAAAATTAATTCTCGTGAGCTGAAAATGATAGTGTGTCAAATTAAAAGCGGAAAACACGGCCACGATAAAGAAACCAAACAAGCGTAGTGACGCAATTAAGAACTTAATAATACGGTTTCATATCATGTTCCTGTTTCCCGCGCCTTTGCAAACTTTGCAACGGTGGTTTCAATCTATAACTTCAATGGCTTAATATCGAGGCTCGTCAAGAACGATAATCGCGAAGTAAATAGTATCACTTAAAAAAGATACCCTGTACCCTGTATACTGGATAATACAGGCCTTAGTATAAATGCTTGTGACACACCATGATACAGTTTATCTGCAATTTTAAAATATATTTTTAATACTAAACATTTATTAACACATCTTGACATTGTACCTTCCTATTCTAAAATGCCAATTGTAATGGCCCTTCACAAGAATAACCTTTTTTAAACCCATGTTTTGACCAGCTACTAAAATGCCACTTATTTTCAAAGGTTGTAGTATTATTTTTTAATTTTATTGCGCTTATTGGTAGTATATTTAGTCCGATTGCAATTTCGGTTTAATAGGAAGTAGGTACACTCAACTCACAGTATATATTTTCTGAATTGTGCCATGAATTTTCTTTTTAATGGTGGGCCATAAGTCAACAGATGCTTTACTCCAGCAGCGCCGTTTTTTAAGCAAATGTCAACTTGTTATCTATCATTAATGAAATTCAAAACAGAAAACGAATTTAAAAATATATATACAGGGTGCTATGTAAAATAAAAACATTATATCTAATCACTAAAACCAGGGATCACTAAGTTAGAAATATATCGCGCCCTCAAGAAAACGAAAAACAACAAAGCCCCAGGCGAAGATGGAGTTCTAACTGAAGCAATAAGGATGAGAGGACCAGTACTAATAGAGAAAATGCAGACTCTGTTTAATTTATGTCTACAAAATCAAGAGATACCCTCAAAGTGGAACAATGCCACTACCATCGTATTACACAAAAAAAGGAGATAATACTCGATTAGACGACTATAGACCCATAAGCCTACTGAACCATATTTTCAAAATATATACCCGCATTATAACAACCAGACTGGAAACGAAATTCGACCTATACCAGCCAAGAGAGCAGGCAGGGTTCCGGACAGGATTTGGGACGAATGACCACCTTCAAAGCCTGAAAACGTTAATAGAGAAGACAATAGAATATAATAGACCGTTAGTTCTAGTTTTCGTAGACTTCCAAAAGGCGTTTGACACAGTGGAAATGTATGCTATCGTCCAGGCTCTCAAAGGATGCAGAATAGATCACAGGTACACCCAAGTTGTATATGATATATATAAACATGCAATAGCGATTGTAAGACTGCATAAAACCACGCAGAAAATAGATAGAAAAATAGAAACGAGGGGTACGACAAGGAGACACTTTATCACCAAAACTATTCACAGCGGTTTTAGAATACGGTTTTAAAAGACTAAATTGGGATAACAAGGGTATTACAATAGATGGAGAACAACTAAAAAATATCCGATTCGCGGATGATATAGTGTTGATTGCGGATGGTCTAAGTGAAGCACGAGACATGCTGCAACAACTCCAGAACGAAATGGAAGCGGTTGGTCTGAACATAAACTATGCCAAAATTAAGGCAATGACAAACCTAGTACCAACAGGAAAATCAATAGGGAGGCGCAAGTAGAATATGTAGGAAAGTATACCTATCTGGGACACGAATTAAAAATCAACAGGGACAACCAAACTTGTGAGCTTTTAAGGCGCATAAAGCTCGGACGGGCAGCATACGGCAAATTGAGACACATATTTAAGAACAAAATTCCTATAAGTCTAAAAAGGAAGACTTTAAACACGTGTATCTTACCGGTCCTCACATATGGGGCAGAAACCCTAACGCTCACTAAGGCTTCAGCAAGGAAACTGAGTGTCACACAAAGAAAGATGGAAAGATTTATGCTGGGGATATCACTCAGAGACAGAGTGAGAAATGAGGAGATTCGTAGAAGAACAAACTAAAGGTAGAAGACATATTTGAAAAGATCTCAAAGTCGAAATGGAGGTAGGCCGGTCATGTAGCACGACAAACAGATCAGAGATGGACGAAAAAACTTCTGGAATGGAGGCCATGATCAGACAAACGCAATCACGAATCACAAAGAAAACGGTTTGCACATTCTTATCTTAGGTTTTCATAAGCTATCGAATGACAGTAACTTTTAATTTAACTGGAGGTTTAAAAGTTCCGGTTAAATTTATCCGCAGATTAAATTAAGTTACTGTCATCCGATAGCTTATGAAATCCTAAAAAAGGAATGTGCAAAACGTTTTCTTTGATCTCGTGCAATTTAGATTTTAGAGCCTGTCAAAGTGTCAAAATGCCCGACTTGTCAATATTTCGTAAACAGCTAAAGATAGGTTTAGAATATTATACACGAAATGTATTTCAGTATTTCGATTTCTCTAGAGAGTCCAAAAATGTAGTAATATACAGGGTGTTCCATTTAAAAAATAGTTCATCCATGGTGTAATTATTCTGTTTTTGGTTCAAATGTGTGTTTGTTCAATTTTTGAATTTAGAAGAAAAAAATGCATCGAATGGCTACTTTGGTTTGTTTTAAAAATACAGGGAAGGTCAAAAATAAGCCGCTGTTCAGTCCTCGTTGTGACACCTTGTACATCAGTACACAAATATGAAAAGATTTTTGTAGTAATTAAAATTTTAACGCAGGCAAATATTTGTTTTAAAAAGGTGTTGATTCAAAACAACTAAGTATCTTATTCATTGCATACAAAAATGCTGAGGAACAATATTTAGAAATAACCAAAAATAAATCTAATAAAATAAAATTATATTTAGAACCTGTAACTATTTTTCATAGACGTCTACGATTCTTGAATATTTTTGCTCATTTCTTTTACCATGTTTTTTTTACATTTTCTTCCAATAAAACAAAACTTATGAAAATAAACATATATTTAAACACTAAATCAAAACTCCCGCTGATAGTTAAAAAAATGAATGAAAATTATTTCAGTACCAATTAAAATTTTAACACCGACAAATATTTTTTAAAAATGGTTTTAATTCAAAGCAACTAAGTTCTTATTCATGGTATACAAAAAATTTGAGGAACAAAATTTAGCATAAACTAAATATAGATATAATAAAACTAAATTAAATATATTTAGAACCTGTAATTATTTTTCATTACCGTCCACGATTCTTCAATATATTTGCTCACTCACTTTTGCATATTTTTTACATTTCCTTCCACCCACTTTAGTCGAATTTAATTTTCGAAATAGGTAAATCTTTAAGTTGAAATCAAATAGATATTCAAAGTTTAAATGAAATGAGAAAAAAAGTGGTTAAAAGTAGGTTGAAAAATGATGATACATAATTATTTGTACTAACCAGGAAAATTTATATTGTCTTAAAAATGCTTGATTCAAAACACCTATCTTGATTGTATATAAATTGTTGAACAACCAAATTTAAAATAAACCTAAAAAAATCTAACAAATAAAACCTATGAAAATAAATATATACTTAAATACTAAAATCAAATCTCCCGATTATAGTTAGAAAAATGAATGAAAATTATTTTTTTACTAATTAAAATTTTAACACAAATATTTGTTTTAAAGCTGTTTCTATTCAAAACAACTCGATAAGTATCTTATTCATTATATACAAAAATGTTGAGAAATAAAATTTAGAGCAAACTAAAAATAGATCTAATAAAACTAAATTAAAACAAAATTATAAGTATACAGAACTTGCATCAATTTTTATAAACGTCCACGATTCTTTAATACTTCTACTCATTTCTTTTGCATGTTTTTTTTTTACATTTTCTTCCACCCAGTTTAGTCGAACTTATTTAAGATATTCTTTTTTATAATTTCTCACAATTTACACTATGCGTATTTAGGTTGACTATTTCTTAAATACTATTTATATTTTAATCGCCTTTATGTAAGTAATAATCGTATTTTCGTAACAAAATTTTGCTTTAAATTTAATTAAACATTATGGATAGGTAAACCTTTAATTTGGTGAGGATATACAAAATCAAACAGATATTCAAAGTTTAAATTAAATCACAGAAAAGTGGTTAAAACGAGGTTGCAAAATGGTGATGTGAAAGAAGATAATCATTTGTAGTAACTAAAAATTGAACGCAGCAAAATTGTACTCACAAAAGTTTTAATCCAGCAAAATACAATCTTTTAACGTTTTGGCTCAAATAAACTATCTAATATTGCGCAACCAAAATAGATCTCATAAAACAAATTTTAAACATCAAAAATTAAACGAATTCCTACTATTTCTAAAACATAAATGTCCATTTTAGATAAACATCACGTCTGTTTTGTATTCTGTTTGGATGCAATGCACCCCAGATGCCAAATTGCATTTGTGCCACATGTTGATGTTTTTCGAGTATAATCAGTAACTTAAGAATTTAATATTAGTTTTGCAATTTTGTCGGAGAAAAGGCAAAACATAAAAAAATAATAAGTGGCTCCAATGGGAGTCGGAGCACATGCTTTCGAACTAGATATCGGGTCCCAGCGATTATTGCTTGCATACTTCTAACACGTTTGTTGCTTGAGTAGTGTTGAAGAACCTCATAAGAGAAGTCAAATTAATAAACTGACCACAACAGATTTTTGCAATTTTGATGTTTCATAACTAGGAGTTTAAAAACTTAATAATAATTTTGTAATTGGAGGGAACAAGAAAAAGCAAATAAAAAAGTTACTCTTATTGGAGGCGGGTACATGCTTTCCCAATTTTGATTACACCTAGAAAACCTCGTTTTTGAATTTCAGTTTTTCGATTCCTCATAGAACCATTAAACGTCTTGGAAATCAAAAAAACGTTCTTTTAGATTTCCTTATTAAATGCAGTTAATGAATTTGTCAGAGGTTAACGTTCGTGCGCTTTGGAATAGCCAATTTTAATTCTTACATTTTCTCCCACCATCAGGCGCTTCCGTCATAGGAATCGCCAACCTCTTCAACGAGCTGATCGGCAGCGTGGAGCTATCCGACGGCAGCTCCCCCACAGCAAAAACCCTCAAGGACGTCTTCGACATCAACGACACCCAGGGCGCTCTCATAGGCAAGATAAGCGTCTACATCCGCATGTCCTGCTTCGGGAAATTGATAGTGACCCAGTTCCAGATGAACCTGGACGACAAAAGCGTCCTCTTCAAAGATAAGGAGGGCAAGAGCCTGTACCGGTACAAGAAGGCAGGCAAAAAGAAGGAGGGTAGCGAGGCAGTTGCTGCGGCAGGGGCGGGGTATCCTAGTGGAGGGTGAGTAGATGGGTTAAGTATATAACTAACTAATATATTAACAACTGTAATTGTCTTTCAGATACAACGCTAGCTGCCCCCAAGTGCCTTGTGGTCAGGCCCCTGGAGGGCAACAGCAACCACCACCCGGCATTCCCAAGGCTCCAGCGGGGACTTCCCCGGGCGGATATGATTGTCCTTTTGCTCCTTGCGGCGTCAACCAGCCAAGCAATCCTCCCATGGGTGCTATGTCACCTCCAATGGCAACAGGATATCCTGGGGGGTATCCAGCAGGTAGTCCACCCGGAGGGTATGTTGGTGTTTCAGGAGCGTAATGTTGTTGTGCGTACCAGAAAACACAAGATCTTGGTCTCTATAGATCCTTGACACAATTTAGTATCTCAAGCAACAATAATAATAATAATAATAATAATAATAATAATAATAATAATAATAA